>QANX01003819.1:7002-21520 GCA_003254975.1 Ochetophila trinervis
CCCTTTTTTTTTTTTTTTGGCTTTTCCGTGATGAATTGGAACTTGAAGTATAAATATTTACTTTAAAAAATCACTTAAAATAATATTAATTTTAATATTTAAATTTTAAACTTTTTCTTAATATTTTTAATATTATATAACTTTAGATAATATAATCATTATCATGAATAAGAATCAAAACTTTATTTAATTAATTATGGATGATGGAAATTTTTTTTAATAAATCTCATGAATAATAATAAAACTTGTGACGATTATGAAAGGTGTTAACTTTTTTCCTTAAATAAGATTCATTCAATAGTTTTTTTATAATAAAAAAATAATAGTACTATAGGTACCCAATTGTTAATAAAACATTTACAAAATTATAAACTGTGTCAATATATTATTGGTTAATATATTTATATAATTTAAATATAAATAAATAAGTTTTTAAATGGATAAGTGAATAAAAATATAAACCAATCAAATTTTTCTATAATATTAATCAAATTATTTAGTAAACATATTTGCTAAACATTTTGTTCCATTTCTATACGTGCGTATGAATAGAAATTAGAATGTACGATACTATTGGAATACCAAAAGTTTTCTCATATAGACTATTCACCACAGGTGTTCTATATATAATAAACTCACATTAATTCTAGTTACCAATCAAGTTACTTAAAAATTACACTCAAATTTTGATGTGAAATGCAAAATTTGGAATAAAATGGGGCGGAGCACTTGTCTCTGACAATCCTCCTTTACTTTGCTTTAGAATTGGAATGGAACAAGATAGGGCTGGGATGGAACGAGGACGAGATGTTAAGACACCTATAGAGTTTTCAATTTTGAAGCTCTCTAAACTTTTTTAAATTTCTCTAAATTTGTGATACATAAACAAGAATCTAAATCTACTATTTATAATATAACATAGTCGGTAAACAATACAAAAAACAGTTGTAGCTGCTCTGGATTGCAGTTGGACAACTCTTCAAAGCAGTTGTGGTTGCTTAACATGGAAGCAGCAAATGTGGCACCACAAGTTGGCAATTTGTAGTCAACAATTTCTGCTTGTTGATTGTTGCTGGATTCTACAATTCTCTCATTCTAGCAGCATTCAAAACTGATGGTCACATGCCATCTATATGCTATGTCTCTGCACATTTTTAGTTTTTCCTTGCTACCATCTTTAAGCAAACATGAACACTTATTTATCTTCTAGTGCATTCTTCCATCTCTAGAACTCTCTGGCTCCATTGTTTCATATCTTTGGATCTATCCTTGAAAAACTCTATGATTTCCCTTAAGGAGGTATACCATAATCTGAGATTGCTGTGATGACAGCTTCTAATAGGTCGAGTCTTCTCCTGCTCAAAAGCCTATTCTTCTTCTTCCTAGAAACTAATGTTGGCACTAGTACTCGAGTACATAAGACAATTTGGGTTTTTCAATGTCTTTTATTGTCTGAATTTATGAATCACTATGTCCATGTTTATTATCCGTACTCTTCATCTCCACTTCCCGAATGGAGGACACCCTTTCACTGAGTTTCTTACTCGTGCTCCTTGGATATATAACAGGTGGCATAAACAATCTCATCCATCATAATGACTTTGGCAACTTATTCATACTGGTCATACTTCTGACATTGTTCTGTTCATTTTCTCTGGAATGCGTAAACTATTTCTTATGCATTGTCAATAAGCATTAAACTCCAGAATTGCAATCTTTTACCAATCTCATGCACTACCATGGTGCGGAACAATTTGAATAACTCTAAACTTGGTTATTCATCTACAACACATGTATCTATAATTCAGAAAAAAACTTATAATTCAATATCAGGAAAATACATTTTTGCCTCTAAGTAATTCATTCTCATAGTCATCAAAGTGCATCAGATTGAGCAACTATGGTATACTCAATGCATTCAATCTTACACCGGATCGTCAAAGATGGTGACTAAGGACTCACTATCCTTCTTTGACTGGTTGCCACTGAGTCTCTGCTCTTGTTAGAAGTTTCTGCAGTTTGTTTTCATGTGACCCTCTTGGCCATAATAGAAACACCTATATGACGTTCTCCATTCAGTTGATCTATCAATGCTTTGGTTCATCCCCCTGGCTTGACTACCTCTATGATATCTTCCTCAATTCTCCAAAACGAGGGCTTGTGCACCATGATCAATATGTGCATAATTTCACCTAGCTTCCTCATTAAATAATGCATCTTTAATAATAGATATTGTGAGCATACCATTGGGGGCTGAATTACTAAGAGTGACTACCAGGGTATCCTAGTTTTCTTGTAGTGTGCTAAGCAAAAGAAGTACTTGTTCCTCATCCTCTAAATATAACTCCACAGCAAAGAGTGGATTTACCAAGCTCTGGAACTCGCTGGTGTGCTCAGCTACAGAAGTTTCACTCTGCAGCTTTAAGTTCACAAATCGCCTCATCATTAGGGCTTTCTTCTGAGCAGTCTCGGCCTGGTACATATCCTCCAGTTTCTTTCAGAATGTATAAGCGTCTGTCTCATGCGCTACGTGATGGAAGACACTGTGATTGATCCATTGGCTTATTGGAATGATAGTTTTCCTATTCAACTTTTTCCATGCAATCTCTTTGTTGGGATCATGATTCGTTCCCTTGACTTCTATTGGATCATAGAGATTTCTACAGTTGAGAAGATCTTCCATCTGAGGTCTCCATAGTGTGTAGTTTGTAGCAGTAAGCTTGATCATAGTTTTGGATGATTCTTCCATTGATGCAATGACTTGATTTAAACAATCGGAGATGAATTATGCAAAACAAAATTCACCGTTACGTCCAAAATGGCTGAAAAAGTTAGATTTGACTCTTCCTTGGTCAAAATCTGACTACCAAAAATTTAAAAGTAAAATTACAAATTAAGAAACTATAGGTACCAATTTGTAATTTTTGAAAACTTCAAATATGGGCAAAACTATAGTTTTAGAAAATTCAGAGACTAATATGCAATTTCCAAAACTTCCAATGGCGATGATGACATGGCAATGCTGACGTGGCCCAACGATGACATGGCAGACACGTTGCATATAAGTGTGGATGACGTGGAAGGCACATGTGCGATGATGTGTCATTCCACGTGGCAGAGATGCTCGCTTGGTTGTCTCTGACGTGGTAGCTGATTGGGTTGTCTTCAACCTCGATATGACGTTTGTGGAGCATGCAGCGCATGAAAGCGGCGGCGGTGCGTGAATGAGCATACGACTTCATAATTTGCTTCGATTGGTTTTGTTCTATTCGTTTCGTCGAGCTCTTCAATCCAGTACTTTCAATTTTCTGTTTTGAGCTCATTTTGATGATAAATCGAATTGAAGAACAGAGTTGGTTTATGCTTTATTTTTCAAGTTACGGACCTAACCTCACCTTTTCAGCCTCAACTAGGGTTCTGATACAACTTGTTGGGATTCTCTGATCCCTAATGAAAAGTAATTGAGAAAAAATTGAATTTATTACTACTTGAATATAATTTAGAAATGAATTGAATTACAAATAAACTCTCAAAACTCTCACTCCTATAGAGCTCGCAACCTTGAAGCTTTCTAAACTTTTTTGAGTCTCTCTAGATTCCGTAACCCTCACAAATCTCTTTTTGAATTTATGATACATAAACAAGAACCTAAACCTCCTATTTATAATATAACATAGTTTGTTAACAATACAAAAAACAGCTCTAGCTGTTCTGGATTGCAACTGGACAACTCTTCAAGACAGCTGTGGTTGCTTAACATGAAAGCAACAAAGGTAGCACCACAAATTGGCAATTTGAAGTCAACAATTTTTACTTGTTGATTGCTGTTGGACTCTACCTGAGAACTTGTTTTCCATGTAAAAGGAAAAAAACTAATTAAAATTTGTATATAAAATAAAACATAATTTTATATAAAGTAATTATAAATAATATTAAAATATATAAAGCATTTTCTTAATATTAAAATATATGTTTTAAAAAATATTAAATTACATGAAAAGTATAATTCTTATTAAAAATGGTTGAAAAACACAAGTTTATTTTTTTGGTGAATGAAAAACACAAATTGTTGATTGACAAAATCAGCATCTTTCGATATTACTGATAACTTCGACAACATAACAACCGTTATTTTGGAGAAATATCCATAAAAATTTACCTTATTCCTTAATTGTCGTCGATAATCTTCCCATACTACTAATATTTACTGATATTCTTGACATTTCTGTCGGCAACTATGACATATACTCTACACCTATCTACCGGTATCAAGTAGGTGAAAATCCTGAAATTGTGGATAAGATGTCGAAAATTTCAGCGATATTTGCATTTATGCTTGGGGTCAAATTATGGTGTGTGGAGTCGCACTATTGAGGAAAGCTGTGCAATTTTATGCGCATTAATTTAGGTGCTTTTGGAACCAAACACAGAGAAGTACTAATTAGTATTATATGGTGCTTTAATCTATGTCACCATAGGTACCCATAAGATCTTTATATGGGACTATAACTATGTGCTTGTTAGTTGGGTGTAAAATACTCCAGTAGTATTTTTTATTTTATTTTATTTTTCATTCTAAACTTATATTGCAATTTCTTTTATATGGTTTATAATAGATGTGTAAAATAAGTTGGATCACTTTGTATACTATATGAGTACAACACGACATAAATAATCAGGGTGGATCCATAAATTTAAAGGGGAAGGGGGTTGAGGGATTTAGAGCAATAATTTTTGAATGGCAGTTTCTATAGACTTTATTGCTAATATGGTAGGTTTCAAAAATATTATCTTGGATATGGAAAAAATATTTTAATAAAAGATGGAGACTATACTTCACGTATAATTTTTTCATGTTTTTTATTATTTTGGTTAAGGGATGAGATATTCAAATTCAAGATTATACTCCACACATCAAATTATAATTTTAAATTTATTTATAAGTTAAAAGAATTACTCTATTTTTTTTTTCAATAAAACAAAAGTAAAAGTAGCATATTACAAAACTATATGAGATAAACATTTAATGTATTAATTGCAATATTAAAAAATAAATATAATAATAAATAATAAATTAAAATTCTATTAAGATGAAAATGTAATGTTTATTGGGAGCTTACAAAGCAAATAAATTTATATGGAGTGGATTATTAATAGTTTAATATATTATTATATAATAAAATTTAAATTAAATATACAATGAATTTTTTTTTTCTATTACTTATAAAATATTAGATATATTATCTTAATGATAAATAAGTTATTTAAAAAGCTAAATATTAAATTTATCTATTCCATCTTTTACATTGTCTTTATGATAAATAATGATTTAAAATGTTAAATATCAAAGTTAGAAGGTGAAACTATTAAATTTAAAAAGTTTATAATGATTTTTTGAGGGGGCCAAATATAATGTTTTTACTAAAATTATTTGTATATAATAGAAATTATCAAATATTTGGGGAACAGGCACCAATCCATCTACATAAGCCATACAGTGCTAAGTATGAAGCACGCAATGTGCCGTTCTTAGAACATTTTCAATAGTTCTCTCTATTAAAATTTATGTAGCAAAAAAAATATAAGTATTTCTGCTTATGTGGCACAATGTCTATTTAAAAGTTATCTCCAGTGGTTGTGTTCAAAACAAACTAAAAATGATCTAAAAATTAACTAAAATTAATAAAAATAAAAATAATTAATGAATTAAACTAACAGACACTCTAGAAGTAGACAGTCTTCTAGACATCTTCTATTTTTTTTATACCACATCAGCTTAACAGACTATTTAAACAGAGTCATTGAAGAAATTTTTTAAATTAGATTGTCTATTTATTTTATTTGACAATAATTTTTTTTAAAAAAAAAAANTTTAAAAAAAAAAAAACACTGGTGATGCTCTTATACCTTACAAATTAACCCACAAGCTAGGCATAAAATGGGCCTATAAAGGTCCAGACATTATACAAATCTATGTCACTCATGGATAATTGTAAATAGATAACATATTGATTTACTTCTAGTTATTCATCATTTAGAATTTAAACTTTTTCGTTTTCCTTGTCATATTTTATGTTAGAAGTTTTCTTTTGCTTCTAATTAACTTTTCCAGTCCAATCCATTTTATGAATAAAATGTGAACGATTAACCAACCAACAAAACTATTTTTTACAAATAACATTTGGTTGTTACATCAAAATATATAAATGTTAACTAATCTAACTAATACTGAATTCGATAAAATGGAATGGTTGAATAATTGAAAATATTCTATGAAATGTGAATAGCTAGGACATTGAAAAATATCCAAAAAGGCGTTAAAGGAATGGGTCGAATTCTATCTATTCATTCTGTTTGAAAAAAAAAAAAAAAAGGATCCAAAAGAAACAATTTTTCTTTTAATTATTGAATCTCTCTTTGATTTATCAATAAGTGATTCAAAATTTTTATTACTAACGGAATCGAAATGGTTTTTAGATTGATTAAAATATCTTTTCAATCGGCTAGAATCCATCTTTTGAACAAAACTGAATCTTATGGAATCAAATTGAATATATCTCATTTATGCAAATAGCTATTGCCTAATAAATCATAAAATAAATTTGTTGCAGCAAAGTTATGTTATTTGCTATATTTTCTTTGTATAATATTAATAAATTTTGAAAACTAAATAAATAAATAGTAAAATAATTAAAATAATATGTTGGTATGAATATAAAATGCATCAGTACAAAGAAGGTACATAAAATAAATGTGTTATCAAAAATACAATACCATAAATAAATAAATAAACTAGTACAATGCCAATATGAACACAAATGGATCAACTACACCTTTGAAACAAGGCCCATTTAGCACATCTATGATATTTCTAAAACTTTCCTTACCTCAATATCAGAAGCAACCAAGATAAGACACGCAAAATTTGTAAACAGAGGGAAAAAGGAAAAAAAAAAAAAAGAGGGCGGAAAAAAGAAGATACTCATATACTTTTATTTTTAAAAGAAAAAAGCACTTGTTGCTTAGTATTTTATGTAGATCTTCGAGTAAGTATCCTTCTCATTAAAGAACGAGAATATTCTGTTTTCATATTTTTTAATAAACATATTTCTATCAAATCAGTGATAAAATCTTACATTGGTTGTTGTTATTATTATTATTATTTTTCACTTGGCTTATTTTATTTGTTTGTTAACATCTTTAAATATTATGTGGTTTGGGCATTACACTGCTAAGTATTTGTACTTTGAGAGCAATGGTTTTCGGAATATTGTTTCTGTTTTCTTTTAAATGAAAAAAAATGTCATTGATGGTTGCCATTATTCAGATTGAAAATAAATAAAATAGGACTTGCTGATTTTTAATCTGGAGTGCCATAAAGAAATGGAAAAGTCTAAATATCTTTCAAAATTTAACCTCAAATTGAGGATTCTATCCCAAAAAAAAGATAAAAAGAAAAAGAAAATCGAATTAGAAGTTGGCATTTCTTTCTAGTCGTTCGAAGTGAGCAATGAGCATCAAAAAGCTAAACGAACTAGTCTTTCAATATTAGAGTCACTGAACTAGAATATTTGATGAAAATCTATGTAAAGTTTCAGTATAAAGTTTGAAATTTGTGGTTAAATTGAGAGATCAACATACAATCCTAACATGTTATCAACTCCCCAATACCTTCTTGAAAGAAAGATATTCAGACTACCTTTAAATTCATCTCTGAATTCTTACGTACTTTATACAACAGCAGAATGATGCTTTATTATGTTTGCATTCATAATTTGAAAATGCTAACCTAAGCTTGGCATTTTATACAACCTAAGCTTGGCATTTATTATGCTTTATTATACAACCTAAGCTTGGCAATTAGCATTCATAATAATCTGAAAATGCACCAAAGAAATGCAATTGGTGCTTTTATTTGGCTTAAAATTCCATTCCTGTATTTTCTTTACAATGCTAACGACCTCATTTAATATTCTTGAAGAATCTCAAAAATCAACAGCTGAAAAATACTACACTCTTCAAGCAAAAAGATGAACTTTGAGATAGAAGGTCGAATATCAAAAAAGTCTGTGAGCATAAAGAAACATGTACCAATTTAAATCTAAGCATCTGATTAGCAAATTCCTTATATAAACTTGAGCTGCCTGCCATAAACATGGTTCTTTTTGTTTACCAAATCAATCGTTTAAAGGATATCTAGCTTAGGTTACAAGGAGAGAAGAAATAATCGGACTTGCTCTCTGAATACGTCAATGAGAGATTGGAACGAAATGAACATTAAATGTAAAAAAGAAAACGAAAAGAAGGAATGCTTACAAAAAAAATAAAAATAAAAATAATAATAATAATAATAATAATAATAATAAACAGTTGAATCTCAATCATGACTTCCTTATGTGTTGACCAAGAACAGAAGAATAGCAAGTATTTCCAATCATACAACAAATTTTCCTTCCGTGTTGAACTAACCAGGCTTAAGAAGGATGATATAGCAAGGCAGAACCTTAGATACTTTACCTTGCTCTTTCATTGACTTCCTCTTTTCATATTCTGTGTTACTTTAAAATTCTGTCTTCTGTCGAGCAAAACCTGGCTGTTTCATGTAATTGAATGTCTGACGAAAACAGAAACCAGAAACATGGAAATGGAAGTTGCATTAGTTGTAGAACAAAGAAACTCATCATTTGCAAAAGTAAAGGATATAGCAAGGCAGAACCTTAGATACTTTACCTTGGTCTTTCATTGCCTTCCACTTTTCATATTCTGTGTTACCTTAAACAATCTGTCTTCTGCCGAGCAAAACCTGGCTGTTTCATGTAATTGAATGTGAGACAAAAACAGAAACCAGAAACATGGAAATGGAAGTTGCATTAGTTGTAGAACAAAGAAACTCATCATTTGCAAAAGTAAAGGATATATGATAATGAGGGTCATTAGATTTCGAAAAGACATATTTAACAAGAAGCTTTTTAGCCATTTCCAATTAGAAGTCAGTCAGAACTTGTATTTTTGAAAAAGGAAAGGCAAGAAGGGAAAGATATAGAGTACCTGGAGAAGCATGGATGGAGCAGCAACAGGTTCAAAAATGACATGGCTTCTAATTTTCCTTCCATTTAATGAAGCAATCGAAGGACTGTTAGCGGTTGTTATGTCCCAAAAGCTTCGTTTCTTAGCTGTTGGGGCTGGTGACCGAAAACGTTGACTTGGGCTCTTCAACTCCCCTGTGCTTGGTTCCTTTGGCCTCAAACTGGCCCTTGTGACTACCCTCTTTGTCCCTTCCCCTCGTAGTCCTTCCACTTGTTTTTCACTCTTCCTTGAAAGCTCGCGAATGAGGTCATCCTTTTTCTTTAGTTGTGAAGTGTGATCTTTTTTCATTTTCTCAATTTCTGCTTCTAATACCTTCACTGTCCGGCGAAGCTCTTTAACTGCTTCATCAGCCCCTTTTTTCTTAGACTCTGGAGTGAAACAATTTCCACCTAAGAATGAGGGTCTGGGTTTACGTTTGTCATTTGGTTGGGCAGAAGATGGAGGAGTCAATAGAGAGGTAACTGAAGAAGGGGTTGGGGAGGCATGTACTGCAAAGGACTGTGCTTGAAGAGTCAATAGCTTCTGTTGTTGACGAGCCAATTGTACACGCAAATCACGATTCTCTTTTTGCAATTCAAGCAATAACTTGGCCTGATCAGTTTCAGTTTCAGGCATATGCTGTATTTCCTCATTCGCCTCGCAGGCCTGCAATTGTGATGTTCAATGAAAATTTTTGGCATAGCTCTTGGAACATCTTAAAATAAAACTGAAATAAAACTGAATCACAAGCCTGATAGTAGAACTGCACACAACTTAGTACTATCTAGAAACTGTATAAAAAGAGTGAACGTAAAAAATGAGAAGTTACGAGGATGAACCTTGGTCCTAATCTCCTTGGCTCGGTCAGCCCAATGAAGGGTGTTTTGGGTTTCACCAAATGAGAGATTACTTGGACTGATATTGGCAATCATTACAGTATTACAAGAACCTCCTAGTGAGTCTTTGAGAAGTTGGGTGAGCTTGGAATTCCTGTAAGGTATGTGTTTCTTGCCCTCCACGAGGGCATTGATGCAGCTGCTAAGAGCTAGGAGTGACCGGTTTATGTTGGCACCTTCCAGAGATCTTAGTGTTCTCTGATCTGTGGCAAGCGCTCTTTCCGAGCCAGCAAGATCAATCAGTGAGAGCTTCCCAACTCGGTTTACTACATTCATGGAATCATCTTTTACTCGGTATTCAACCACAACCTACACATAGAAAGAAAGAACATTGTATCAGAATTTGTATTTTAAGAACTCTAAAAGCTTTCCATCTCTCTTGAATACCTGCAGAATGGCATGGGAGCGTGAAGAAGTTTCATTGACACGAGTAGGTTCTGTGGTGCGGTTTTGGTTTCCTTGTTGAAGCAATGCCATTACCTGAAGCGAAATTTAAAAAAAAAAAAAAAAAAAAAAAAAAAAAAAAAAAAAAAAAAAAAAAAAAAAAAAAAAAAAAAAAAAAAAAAAAAAAAAAAGAACATGATTTTACTACCATTCAATAGAATATTTGCAAAACCTTTTGATATCATAAAGAGAAAGGAAATTACTTCATCTGTGGAATAAGCTCTATATTGTGTAAGGCCAGCTGCTACAATTCCCTGCAGCATATTATAACACACATTTCAGGTACCAATGATCTAAGTCGTAGTAGAATGAATGCAGAAATATGATTTTGTTTGTTCAAACTTTAGGCTTATGAATCAGTCTCTTGGAAAACTTTTCAAATGGTTTAGAACGATTTGTACAGTATGTTCATATGATTTAATGGGCCAAGGAAATGTTTTATAAAAGCAATCAACTGTAAAGTCTGGTCAATGCTGCCGTAGGTACGCCGTTTGAAAGAATTTTTTTAGTCTGGATTAAAAACATACTAAAAAAATGTGATTCATAAGATAGAAAAGGCAGACCTGTTTATCTTCTCTTAGGACCAGAGGTCTTCCAGGGGCAAGTAAATCCCGGACAGTTTCATTGTAGACCTCGAGATAGGAGAGATGAACTACATGGTTTCCATCACAGCTCCTCTGCCTTATTTTGGAAAAGAGATCCTTAATTGCCAAAACCATCACTCCTGGATTATCCACAGTACCCAGCATTGTGTAAGTTTTCCCAGCTCCTGTTGCACCGTAGCAGAAAACTGACCCATTCCTCCCCTGTAGAACTGCTTCCACCAGCTCTGATGTCCTGAAAATTAAAATGGATACATTTTCTTATTAAATCTTAGAAGGGGCTTACTTGGATGTTTATTGGAAGCATACAAAATTTTGGTAATGAATAAAAATTCAAACAGTAACACTAAAAGTTCTTCTGGGACTATATTAGCTGCAGAAAATCTGCTTTTCTTGTTTGGTTACCTAGAAAATGTACACTTAAGAAGTTCAAGACAGGAAAATGAGAAAAAGATGAATTTTGAACAAGTATTTTCCTTCCAATTTTTTATTATTTTTGAACAAATGTGTTGATTAAAATACTAAAAACAAACACTCGGACGCAAATATGGAAAATTTGATAGCAACTTTGATAACACATGACACACCTCGTGCTCAATATTAATTAAGAAACATTAAGAACAGTTTTAACGCTTTAGAATTAAAAGAAACCCCCACTCAGGATAAAGGAGAGAAAAAAAAAAAATCATTGGGAATCAACAAAAATCTCAAGAACACGAATAGACTCACGTGGTGGAATAGACCTCTTGTTGAGTAGTGGAATCTGGAAAAGAAGCATCGAAGGTAAAATGTCGTCCACGAAGCCTCTTCAGCCTAAGATAGTCATTCTCATTGGCAAACTCAGTTAGATAAACGTCTCGCCTATTCACAATTCTTACACAGCATCGAGAACCCACTTCCTTTTCCTTCTTGGCCATAGGCCTAAGCCTCACAAACACAAGAATTCGACTCCCACCCAAACTGGGTCTCTCTGAAACGGTCTCCAACTTTTCCGATTCTTGAACATTCCTAGTCACTTCGTTCCCTTTTTGATCAGGACCCATCGAGAGCTTCCTTGCCACTCTTGCAGACGTGTCCGTGGCCTTTCTTGGGAACGAAGAAAAGCTGAGGATTCGATCACCACCCACGCCCAAGTTCTCCTTAGCATCGTGGATTGAGGGCTGAGGCAGAACGTAAGTTCTTGTAATGGTGGAATTGGGAATCGTGTTCTCTCTCATCACATGGCTTGGCTTTGTTAATTCCTTTTCTTCCTTCTTGCAAGATCCAAGGAGCTCGACGCTCGGATGGGTCCGGAATCGATGATGCTCTTCGAGTCTCGAAGATGGGTTCTTGACAGCTACGGAAGCTTGTTTCTGTTGTTCATACAAGAGGGTCAAAGCTTTCATCTTCTCTTTTAAACCATGGTGTGGATTTCTCATTGAAAGATTGGCATGGTTTTGTTCTTGATCTGACCTGGATCTGGTCCACTGCTCTGGACTCGTTGCATTTCTACCTTGGTTAACGATCTGAGACCGAGTCGACACAGGCATTCTATGATTTTTCTTACTATCCAAACATGCCCAGGAAAAATTCCACCGGATCCAGATTAAGAAACTGCTCGAAATGCCAGAAAGTTCAAAGCTTTTCCTGGAAAATCAATTGGTAAAACGCTTAAAAATGTGGACAGTGATATAGTGTCTTAGAAGCTGAAACTGTAGTACAAAGAAACCTTGTGGAAATGGAAAGAGAGGGAAAGATCGATCAATATTGTGAGTGATATGGTGTATTAATTTTTGCGGATTCTGAGCCGTTGGATTAAAGGGAATGAACGGTTGGGTTCAATGCGGGGGAACCCAGTATTTGAAGGAAGGTACTTTTGACACTCCTCTTTCTGCTTTTTGCCCTCCAAAATTGTGCACCTTCAAATGAGAAAGTGGAGTGCGAGAAGCGAAAAATGGAGAGCTGTTAGGGTAAAACTTTTGAAATTTTTGAATTGATGTTTGTAACGGTCAAAAATGTTGTCAGATCCAAACGGTTAGCTAAGCGAGGGGAGAGAGAGAGAGAGAGCTGAGGGGCCTAGTTAGGGAATTTCACATTGCACGGGAAACCCTTCCCTTTTTATAATGTGATATAATTAAAGACGTAATCTTTTTCAAAGCAAGCAAAATATTTTATTATCTGTCTTGTGGTAACTTTGTTATTTATTTATTTTTTGGTAATTTAAGTACTTTTGGTTTCTGCTCATTATTATTACAAAAAAAGAAAAAAGAAAAAAAAAATAGAATAGATTATCTAATATTGTGGCAAAGTCTCTCCTTATAAATGATTTTTTTTTTCCTTTTGTTTTGTTCATGAGTACTTTGGACTTAAAGGGTGTAGCTCAGCGGTAGGAGTAAACTGAATTTTTACATCTGTAAATACGGGAGTTGAGGTTCGAGTTTTGGTAGTTCCATTTGGACTCAAGTGCTCATCTCCGCTGCTACTGCACAAAGGAGAGAGAGTTTCCAATGATATAGGCCTCCAATGTGGACTCCCACTAGATTAAAAAAATACTTAAATTTGATCCACTCACTAAATAACTCTTAAATCTATGAAAGCGCAATAGATATGTCTTTTTTTATTAAAAAAAAATACTTTGGAAAGAATAGAATAAATTATCTAATGTGGTAGCAAAGTCTCTTTATAAATGATTTTATTGAGCTTTATGTTATTGGGCCACTACCTTGGGTTTCTATTGAATTAAAAGTATAGCCCAAGTTCACGTTTCGAAGTTTAAATATTTTTTCAAAACTGTCAAAACGTTTTTAAAATTTATTGTTGTTTTTTTTAAACTTTTTTATTTATTATAAAAATTTATAATGTGAAATTGTATGAGCCAAGTTTACGAATATAATACTATAGAAATTATTTTGATCACAAAATTCATTTTAAAAATCATGTCAAATAGAGCTCTAAATGCTATTATTATTATTATTATTATTATTATTATTATTATTATTATTATTGTTTTTGTTTTTGTTTTTGGCTCTAGTTGATGTGTGTATTATAAGAAAAGGGTTAGATTGCCTCATCATTCAAGTTCAATCTGATCAATGGTGTTTGATCAAAGTTTGCCTTTATATTTTTTATTTTTTGTCTTGATATTTTTGATTGAATGACTAATGGGCTGGGTGAATGATGACAAACCGTGATTTTGTATCAAAACTGAAACTTGCTTTTCCGTACCTTTCCCTCAAAACAAGAACAATTGGATAAACTGGATTTCTCTTTTCCTATTTATTTTATTTGTAACACTCCTGCAAATAGTATTGAATTTTTTAGTGCATTGGACTTGTAAATTTCCATCGTCAGATCTTAGTAGTTAAATTTTTCGACTGCAAATGGTGATGAATTTTGATAATTTTAGTGGAATGCATGCTATTAGAATTTTAAAGACTTTTTTAATTTAAATTTTTTTGTAAACTTTAAAAGAATTTTATAAAGTTTATAAAACTATGCTTGATTTTTATAAAAAAATTTTAAATGATTTTT
>QANX01003822.1:0-13983 GCA_003254975.1 Ochetophila trinervis
TCAATATTTCAAAAATAAAATTTACTATATATTAAATAAAATTATATCATTTCAACTAAAATTTATAATTATAAATATTAAATTATATTATAAAAAAATTGTAGGTCTTTTGCGACGCTAGCATCGCCAATTAAAGGTCTTTTAGCGACGCTAGCATCGCCTATAATAGGTCTTTAGCGTCGCTAGCGTCGCAAAAGTCATCAGTATTGGCGCCGCATCGCTAAAAGATCTTTAGCGACACCTGCGTCGCCTTTTTTGAAATTTATGGCGCCATAAATTCCCACCAACCCAAACTTATTTCCCACTCTCCCCCCATTCTCCCCTCTTCAAACCGAGTGTATTCTCTCAAATTGTCATCATCTCTAACTCAAACCTGCAGTCGGACTCAAACCCAAGTGTATTTCAAAAATACATGCCGTAGCTGCCGGACTCGAACTCGGTTTATTTGCATTTCAATAATAAACCCATCACCGGATTCCAACCGATCTACTGCATTTCTTCATACACCTGATGGTCGAGTTCATTCTTGCCGCCACTGGACTGTAGGCATTCTTCTTGCACACCGTCACCACACTCTAGGGGAATTCTTCCTACACGCTGGTGCCGGAGCATACTCTGAGTTTTCCTACACAGTGCCGCTTGACCCAAGTATGCATGTTTGATGATTTGATTAAATTTATTTTAATATTTTGGTTAGAAAATGGATAAATAAAATTATGTTAGCCAAATGGTGATTGTGTTTAATAGGATTGTTTGTATGTTTATGATGTTGTCTATAATTGGATATTGTTATAGAAATATTAATATTATTAATGTATACGGTTTTGAGTTGTCTTTATGGAGCCATTATGATATATATATCCTGTGAGTTTTGTTGTTATACATTTTATGGATACAAATGTAAATGGTTTGTTGATATATAGGTAAACATGAAAAATATGGACAAAAATGTAAAAAATCGTTTAATTTGTCAATACAATTAAATTTGAATTATCCAGCGACGTCTTAAATAGATATTTTCTGTGGTTTTTAAAAAATGGTCTAAATAATTAGTGACGAATTTTGTTGCTAAAAAATGGCCAATTGCCGTTGCCATTCATGATAAATTTCAACACAAAATGGGACGCATGCGTCGCTATTTGGGAGATAATTAGTGACACATATTTCGACACCAATTGGCGACACTAATATCGCCAATTACAGGACTAATTGGCAACACCAATGTCGCCAATTTTAGACCAATTGGCGACACCAGAGTCGCAAATTCTTTCTTTTTTTGTCGTTTAATTTCAGCAAAAGATGAATTGGCGACGTACGCGTCACCAATTTCATTACTAATTGGCGACACAAGAGTCCATAATTGGCCACGCACACGTTCGCAAATTGTTTCATTATCGGCGACACATTTGGTCGTCGCAAATGTTTTTAATTTTCTGCGACAGTCATTTCGGCGACACAAGGATTTGCATCGCCCTTTACAATTTGCGACGCCATTTTTGCGTCACCAATTAAGGTTTTTGGCATAATGGAAAAAGCAAAACAATTATTATCGATGCACGTATGTTCTGAGCATTAGAGAGTATCAATAAGTTGTCCTACTGTACATATTCCCAACAAAATTATGTATGTCCCTTGTCAAGTATTGTGAATTACATCTTCGAAAAATAAAAGACACTGTAAGAGTGACTAATTAAGGGGAGAGCTGGAGAGATTTTTTTTGGGTGAATAGTGAAAGATGACCGTTAAAAGAGTTTAAAAATCACATATTTTATTTTTCTAAACCCACATGGAGATGATACAATTTAAATAAATATTGTCATTGGTTTTTTGGTAATCTAAGTGAATATTTTCATATGCAAGATTAAAAAGTAAAATTCTACTTGCTTGTGAGTATATTTAGTGAAGAAAAAAAAAATTCAATATATTTTTTTATTGTAGGGGTCATAACATGTAGTATATTGTCATTGTATACACAT
Organism: Ochetophila trinervis; assembly: GCA_003254975.1. Classification (NCBI taxonomy): domain Eukaryota; kingdom Viridiplantae; phylum Streptophyta; class Magnoliopsida; order Rosales; family Rhamnaceae; genus Ochetophila; species Ochetophila trinervis. The sequence goes on from QANX01003822.1 coordinate 1,977, forward strand.
AGATGAAAAAATTGAAATTTTCGGCGAAATTTTATTTTTTCCAACAAACCGATATAAATTCCTTCTTAAAAAAAAGGGTAAAATTTTTATAATTTCCATCAAAATTTCCATGATATTTCCTCGATATTTCAGTTAAAATTTCCATGGTAATTCCTTTACAAACTGGTCAAAATTTCCATAATTTCCATGGAAATTTCCAAAATATCCATGGAAATTTTAAATATATTCATTAAATTTTTTTATTACAAAATTTTAAAATTATTATGGATTTTTATAAAATATTAAAATATAACATTTTTTAATATTATATCAAATATATCAATGAATTAAATAAGTTCATTTAGATGACTTAGAAGGGAATTCTAATTTAAAAATTACTCTACAAGCAGAAGATGAAGTTATAAATGTTCCAAGAGTGATTGCTGAAAAAGTAGGTTCTAATAGTGTTGATTCTTTTCAAAAGCTTATGAGATAATCAGCTATAACTCCTTGTGCTTCAGCCCTTTCCAGGAGTACATGTTCACAATTTCAAACTATTGATAGTAGCTCTCTCAAGTGGTGATATCAATGAATACTTTTGTGAAATTATAAATAGTTACGAAAAAATCACAAATTCAACAAATATTGAGTTCATTTAGTAGTAAGATTATTACACTAATGCAATGCAAGATAAAAATTATGAAAATAGATAAGGTAGGCCTAGAATTGGTGTTGTAGAAAAAAACTATACATGTAGTGAAAAATATACAATAAAAATGTTACAGCAAAAAAAAATGAACTTTTTAAGATGAATATAACCCTTATTCAATTGATGCTTATAGAATGACATCAAATATGAACTTATGTATATATTCTCAAGCTCAACCATCAACAGACAATAGTTATGCATAGAGTCAACTAATATCATATCTATATCATGACTATCAACAAAGACAATTACATATAATATTATATCTATATGGTTGGCATATTAACAAATACATGCAAAACTAATCAAGAAAATGCATTTTTTTTATCAATAATTTTCTCAATACACTATTAAAAATGAGGATAAAAAAGTGAGCAAAAAGTTTCAAGAACCAAAAAATTCTATGTGGTATTGAATAATATTTAAGTAATTATGTATTTGTATTATTATTCTAATTAATGAATAATTTATTACTTAATATATTATTTTTTATTACTGTCAACGAGTGTTATATGTCTCTTGATATGAGCAATCTGATTTCCACTCAATATTTTTCAATTTTTAGGGTTAAATTGATAAAGTATCTAATAAATAAGCATATCCATCATTTATTTCATTTTTTTTTATCAATATCGATATTTCCATCGATATTTCCATATTTTTGACATTTGATATTTCCGTCGATACTGATATTTTTATCCTTGAGTATACATATGTTATAACAGGTAAATCAGACTTTTTGGGGGGTGGGGGCATGGCCTCTTTTAATCCCCCTTTGGATCTGCCCCTGTAACAAGCAGAGCAGCAGAGGCCTCCTTATTGGACTAATGATAACTAGGTTTATTTTAAACGGTAGAATTCTTTAAGATACAAAATATATTATATTACACCAACACCAAAACCAACAATAACACTAATAAAATAAAAATAAGTAATAATTTTATTAATTTTAAATGTAGATGTGAATGACAAACCAACTGAATCAATATTATTTAACTGATGATGATGATGATTAGAATAGGTGACTAAAAAAAGGATGGTTAACTACCCCAAACCAGACAAATATATTAAAAATAATAAAAAAAAAGTCTAAATAAAAGAGATACGAAAAAAAAACAAAAAAAGGAAAAAATAAGAGACACTATAACTTGGAAGCCCTATAAATAAAATTATTTATAAAGAGCTCGATTAATTGGTTTGCTCCCCACATTCTTAGGTCCACTGGAAGCTTTAGGATGACGACCTTGCTGCCAGCTATAGCGAACGTGTTCCCATGGTTTACCACCCTCATCCATTTCCATAGACACGTTGAGAGAAACCAAAGCAAAAATTTTCTATACCATGGACAAAACATCAAAGTCACCAACATAAGTCACTAATGAAGAATCCATGAGACCAACAGTGATAACATCATTAACCCTTTCCATTTAGACCGTAGTATTATCACATGTCTCAAACTCAAACCCAGTTGTGAAGCAACTTCTAAACTAAGCTAAAATCACTAGAAACCGAACCCGCTTCCTTAGTAATGACATGCTTTGTTTGCTTAGGAACCACTGTCTTACCAGATCTAACATCTAAAACTTTAAAAGCTTCAGAACCTGAAGCAGCCCCATCTTGAGAGCCCATAATAGAAAAATTAAAACTTTTCTTAGCAGTATCATCATCACGAACTTAACAACAAAATCTTGCTTTGCACATATCTCTTTCTTAACCTTGCTCATATAATTCTTCTCAAAAAATTTACATTTTGAAACAACATGGCCAACACTTTGACACGCGAAACAAAATTAGGGAGACTATTAAAATAAAGGATCTTAATACAAACCCCTTCCAAATCCAGCATAAGAGATTCCACAATAGGCTTAGAAAGGTCAATATCTATAAGAAATCAAGCATAATGCCCAAATCCCCAGAAATGGTATTGTGATGTATTTTTAGAGGAACACCAACACCTTTTGCAAGATTAGAAATAATTTGCAGATGTCAAAACTCCCATGAAAACTCAGTGAGACTAACCAAAACTTGAGCATTGATTTCTATATATTGTGATGGAAGTCTCGAACCCAAGCTTGCAATCTCAAAACATCTGGCTTCAAAGTTAAATCACTTAAAGACCAAATTTTATTTTTATCTTGTTCAGAGTGTAACAAAACATGGTAATAACCCTTACAGAAAAAGAACAAACTATTGGACAGTGGCATTTTTAGTTAGAATATTGTTGTTTAATAAATGTATTTTTGTAATGTATTTTAAGAATTAAAATGGTGTAAGGTTACTCATAGTTGAAGTAACCAAATTGTTGTTACTTTAGAATTGGTTAGTTTGGTTGTGCTAGAACCACTAGAAATGTGAGATATTTTGGTGTGAGATATGGTTTTGTAAGAGTAGAAATATGGCAGCCACATGTAGAGGTAATGGCTGGGTAGGTAAATCTGCCCATGACATCTACTGTTCATAGGAAAACGGTTTTGTGTTTAAATATTAGTGTTTTCATGTTTGTTATTGCCTTTGGCCAAAATAGAAGCCATTTTCCTAATAGAAGATATGAGTTTTATGTTTGCTTTTTCTTTTCTCTTCTTCTCTTCTTTGGATGAAACTCTTGGCCTAGTTTTTTTCTAACATGGTATCATATTCTCATTGATCTTTATTTGGGACTGTGAGAGCACTTGTGAGTGTGTATTCTTATGGTTAAGCTTGCTCAAAACTGAAGCAAGACTTGTTGTTGTGAGAGAACCCAAGAGAAGAAAAAATAAAAGCCTGCTTTCAGTTTTTGTCATGGCTTGAACACACTTTTATGTTGCACCACCATCAGTTTTCATTGAAAATTTTTCAGTTTGATAAAAAAATGGAGGCATATTTGCTAGCATATGTTGTTGTTGCTATGCAAAATGCCTTTGTGTTAAGACAAAGGAATGAAGATGCTGCCTTAACCAGTGGAAGACAACTTGCTAAGAGGAAGACTCTAAGGTTTGTGGTATGTAAAAGTAAGGGGGAGAAGAAAGAAAAGAAGAATGTTGATTTGGGTGCTTTAAAAGTTTGGTTTAGTCACAAGATTGTCCTAGTGAGCTTGGTCAAGCTTGTTGCGGTCCTCTTAAGAAAAAGAAGGTGTCTCAAGTTGTGGAAATGGGGAGACATCAAAGAGCCAAGAGAGAAAAATTGAGAAGCTTGAATCCAAGAAAGAGAAGTGGACATCTTGTGAAGAAGATGGAGCACCAAATGTCTACTCTAAAAATGCCAAGGGGGAGTGTTGGACTGTGGCATTTTTAGNGGTCCTCTTGAGAAAAAGAAGGTGTTTCAAGTTGTGGAAATGGGGAGACATCAAAGAGCCAAGAGAGAAAAATTGAGAAGCTTGAATCCAAGAAAGAGAAGTGGACATCTTGTGAAGAAGATGGAGCACCAAATGTCTACTCTAAAAATGCCAAGGGGGAGTGTTGGACTGTGGCATTTTTAGTTAGAATATTGTTGTTTGATAAATGTATTTTTGTAATGTATTTTAAGAATTAAAATGGTGTAAGGTTACTGTTGTGGTATAATTTAGATTAACTCGCAAGTGCACGAATCAACAAGTAATAAAGTAGATTTCTTTTAAAAGGAAAACCGATATCAATCCCACGAGGAATAATGTCTCTAGTTCTAAAAATAAATCAATTGTAAATTAAACTTCGAAAAATAAAAGAGATTTGTTTTTGAATGATTGTTGAGTATCAAGACAGCAATTTAAGAAAGCAATAATAAAATTGAAAGACAAGGCAGCAAGTATGTAATCAAAGATTATAAAGAACAAGGATCATGATTTCACCACTATTACTCATATTTAGTTCTAATGCAATATAGATTCATAGGTTAACCCACCTTTAACCACAATGACTAGAAGTTGATTCCTCAATGCATTCTAATCTAGCAAGCACAACGTATTTAATTATCCCTAATATAAATACGAAAATTTAAGTCCTAAGACATGTAAACCAATAAGACCTTGTTAAAGTTGTCACTAAGGCATGCAATATTCCTATAAACGTGTATTTCATTGCCCATCCATATTTATTTCCCTTATTCCTAAGTCAATATAAATACTAAATCAATCCACCTTTTCATGGAAAGCATTAAGAACTACAATAAAATATTAACCTTTAAACATGAATCAAACTAAATATGCATTAAAAACTAAATACTTACATCACAATCCTCATAGAAAAATTAATTACACATGATTTCTAAATTATCCATCAAACAATAAAGAAATATCATAGATTAAATAACAAGAAAATAGAGAGAAATGGAATCAAATCCAATAGTTGATGGCTGCTGGAATTTATTCTTCAATCTTCAATCCTTGGCTTCTTCAAACTATGATCAAAGTAGCAAGTTTGACTCCTCCAATGTCTTGGCCAAACTTCCTTGTACCTTGCTTTGTGTAGCACAACTTTGCTATGAATTAACTATTAGAAACTGAATAAAAACCTAAGAAGTAAACTTTGCATCTGTGAGGAAGAAAGAAGAGGGAGAGGTGTGGCAAGGAGAGGAAAGGCTGCTGTAGCCGTGAGGGCTATGATGAATTGTGTACATGATTTTTTTTCACTCTCAAGGTAGCAATCTATTTATAGGAGAGGTTTAAGAGTGGTTTAACCCTAAGGTATCTCTAAAACCTAGAGAATATAGGAGATACAATATTACATAATCTCAATCTCTATAAATTCCCTATATGGCCGGCCATCCTAAGGACATAGAGGTATTTTGTGCCTTATGTTCACACTCGGGATCAAGATACTTTCCCTTTTTATCTTCAATGACCGTCAAGCAGATTCCAAGTACACTTTGGGTGACTAAATGAACTTCGAATCTAGTGATTTCTATTGAAAACATTAAGTCTGTGTCTTAGCTTTCTAGGCATACATTGATAGCACAATTTGGACATCAAGAAGACATTCAAATCCTCATTTTCCCAATACAATGTAAATCTGCCGCAACTGATGAATTTGTTGAATCTATAAATCAAACTAGAGCATTGATTGGCCAAACCATTTGCAATGAACCTTTGCAGCATTGAAGAATATTGAATCAAGAGTCATTAGAAAGTGCAAAAATTCTAGATATGATTCTAAGTGTGGCTCCAGATATGATTTTCTCAGTAAAAGTTGCGCAGAAATACGGTAATTCTAGCCTTTGTCTTTCTTTTACTGAAAATAGAAAAATACAGTATTTAAGTATTTTTCATCAACAATTAATCATAAACTAGCTTAAATTCAATATAAAAAGTGGCATAAAAACATTTACATTTTATGCCTATCAGTTACTCATAGTTGAAGTAACCAAATTGTTGTTAGGTTAGAGTTGGTTAGTTTGGTTGTGATAGAACCACTAGAAATGTGGGATATTTTGGTGTTAGGTATGGTTTTGTAAGAGTAGAAATATGGCAGCCACATGTAGAGGTAATGGCTGGATGGAAGTAGGTAAATCTACCCATGACATCTATTGTTCATAGAAAAATGGTTTTGTGTTTAAATATTTGTGTTTTCATGTTTGTTATTGCCTTTGGCCAAAATAGAAGACATTGGCCTAATAAAAGATATGAGTTTTATGTTTGCTTTTTCTTTTCTCTTCTTCTCTTCTTTGGATGAAACTCTTGGCTTAGTTCTTTTCTAACATGGTATCAGAGCCTCATTGATCTTTGTTTGGGACTGTGAGAGCACTTGTGATTGTGTATTCTTGCAAAACTGAAGCAAGACTTGTTGTTGTGAGGGAACCCAAGAGAAGAAAAAAATCAAAGCATGATTTTCAGTTTTTGTCATGGCATCAACACACTTTTCTGTTGCACCACCATTGGTTTTCAATGAAAGTTTTTTAGTTTGATCAAAAAATGGAGGCATATTTGCTAGCATATGTTGATGTTGCTGTGCAAAATGCCTTTGTGTTAAGACAAAGGAACGAAGATGCTGCCTCAACCAGTGGAAGACAGCTTGCTAAGAGGAAGACTCTAAGATTTGTGGGATGTAAAAGTAAGGGGGAGAAGAAAGAGAAGAAGAATGTTGATTTGGTGCTTTAAAAGTTTGGTTTAGTCACAAGATTGTCCTAGTGAGCTTGGTCAAACTTGTTGCGGTCCTCTTGAGCAAAAGAGGGTGTCTCAAGTTGTTGAAATGGGTAGACATCAAAGAGCCAGGAGAGAATAATTGAGAAGCTTGAATCCAAGAAAGAGAAGTGGACATCTTGAGAAGAAAATGGAGCACCAAATGTCTACTCTAAAAATGCCAAGGGGGAGTGATGGATTGTGGCATTTTTAGTTAGAATATTGTTGTTTGATAAATGTATTTTCGTAATATAAGAATTAAAATGGTGTAAGGTTACTCATAGTTGAAGTAACCAAATTGTTGTTAGTTTAGAGTTTGTTAGTTTGGTTGTGATAGAACCACTAGAAATGTGGAATATTTTTGTGTGAGGTATGGTTTTGTAAGAATAAAAATATAGCAGCCACATGTAGAGGTAATGGCTGGATAGTAGAAGGTAAATCTGCCCATGACATCTACTGTTCATAAGAAAATGGTTTTGTGTTTAAATATTTGTGTTTTCATGTTTGTTATTGCCTTTGGCCAAAATAGAAGCCATTGGCCTAATAGAAAATATGAGTTTTATGTTTGCTTTTTCTTTTCTCTTTCTTCTCTTCTTTAGATGAAACTCTTGGCCTAGTTTTTGTCTAACACAAACGCCAATTTTTCAACCTCCATAAACTATTAAGTTTAGTTTTGAAGTCAGAGAGAGACCAAGGTTTTTCAACTTTAGCTAGCACAATACGGTCTATCAAAGAAAATTTACATAAATTTAACCGCTCATCTCCACCAGAACAGTAACCAGATTACTACGTTTGAAAATCAGATTAGAAGCTGGAAGAAAAAAACCGTCCCAACCTTGAACCTTCTCATTAACAGGTATTTCGCCCACAGCTACAGCGTAAGATTTCTCCATATCAGTTAACACATCTCTAGGTTTTTTTACAGTAGTATAATTCTTTTTAGCCACATCAACGGATGCATAAATGCCAAAGAAGTTGAAAATCATGTTGTGAAAACAACCAAATCAAACACCATTGCAGCCTTTCCAAACTCTGCAACTAAATTCTTCTGTAAAAAATCTGATGACGTCGAAGCCATGCATTCAGATGCAATAGACACATGTGAAAGAGCGCCCATTATAGCCGAATGGGTGCTAATTGAATCAATCTTCTCTGCACCAAAAACATGGGAATCAAGCTCATGACTTGTACAAAATCCATCAAAAATAAAATCAAAATACTCTTCATCATCAAGTCTGCCTAGGAAATCTATAGAGATGATGAAGCCACCGAAGCGGAAACTGGAACTGTCACTACCACAGTGGACATGGAAGAAGCCTCTACCACTGCAATAGTCCTTACATTCGACAGAGAAGAAGCAAGAGCCTCCTTCAAAGTATCAGGCACCATAACTCGAATCTTTTTTTCCTTCATCAGAACCAAAACCTTGAAATCTTACCACACCGATTGAGAACCCGAGAAAAGAAGTACGTGTAAAACCCTGTTAGGAAAAACAGAGCACCGTAGCAACCAACCTCTCCTGTGGAAGAAAGACAACGATGCCAAGAAAAATGCCGATTCACACCAAGCCCACCTGCCAGTGACTTAGGCAGCGGCGCTGCCATCTTCTCCATACCCTAGCAAAGCATCCATCGACACTATCAATCATAATCCAATAATAATAATAATATTCTGAAATATTGCAAAGTTTTAATGAATAATATTAATAATAATAAAATTTTAAGTTGGTATATAAACATACCGCAATCAACTTGAGTTTTAATGGGCAATCGTAGCAGCTTTGTCTTACCAATGATACATGCACAACTTATTCTATTAATTTGTATACCACCATAAGTTAAAATATAAAATTTAAATAGCCACATGGCCCACATCATGTCAGATTTTAACTTATGATGGTATACAAGTTGGTAGAATAAGTTGTGCTAGTAGCATTACTCTACCTATAAATTCCCAGTCTGTAAATGGTAAATTCTGCCTTGCCATTTTTTTCTTAGGTAAATTCTTTCTCTTAAATTCCAAACGATCAACTTAAAATTTTAAAATTAAAAATTAGCAAAATCTTACCTCTATATAAGTCATAGAATTGTACAGAACATCACCACGAGATTTATATAATATCACAAAAATAATTATGTACAAAATGGACTAGAAAATTAAAAGTCAATAATATGTAGCTTCAACTGTAATATATATTTTCACCGATGATATATATAAATAAATTTATATATGCACGTATATTCTTCTTCGTTGTTACTGCACGAGGAATATGAAGTTTCTAACGACACGGGCTTTCATTGTAGACTCCTATTAAGATAAAAAGACATCTGAGTCAGTTCGCTCGCTAAATATTTCTTAGGCTTATGACTTCACTATAGTTAGATCTTTTTTATTCACAACAAAAAATATCTAGAAATTAGGACATTCCATAAAACTTCAAGTTAAAAGAAAAAAAATATCATAACTAACTTGTTTGCCTAGAAGAAATGAAAAAATAAATAAATCATATCAATGCACACATCTGCCTAACATTTGAGAGTATCAACACATTGTCCTACTGTATATGTTCCCAACAAAATTATGCACGTTCCCTGTCAAGTCCTGCACAGTACAGCTTGGAAAAATGGAAGACTAGAGGATAGCTAAAGATATTTTTTTTTTGGTGAATAATAAAAGAGGGAGAAAAACTTAAGTGAAACCAAATTATATGATATAGACAAAAAAAATTACATTATATATACAAAAATTACACATTATAAACACAAATTGTTCAATATAGAAAAAATTACACATTATGAAAAAAAATTATATAATATGAAAAAAAATTATACATTATGAAAAAAAATTACATAATATAGAAAAAATTACATAAAATGAAAGGGTTTCATGCATGAAACCACTGTTGAATTTTAAAGAGGCTCACCCAAATGGGATCCTGAAAGAGGACGGTTAAAAGAGTTTAAAATCACATATTAGATTTTTTTTTAACTCACATGGAGGTGATACAGCTTAAATGGATATTTTCATTGTTTGTTTTGGTAATCTAAATGAATATTTTCATATGTAAGATTAAAAAGTAAAATTCTATTTGCTTGTGAGTATATTTAGTGGAAAAAATATCTTTAGTATATTTTTTTGTAGGGGCCATAACATGTAATATACATACATATATATATATATATAAATATATGTTATAAGGTGTAAATCGAACTTTTGGAGGGTCACAACCCCTGTTGATCCCCCTTTGGATCCATCCCTAGGACAAGCAGATTAGCAGAGAGGCCTCCTACACTATAACGAAAATGCTAATAGGTCATGCAAAAATGGTGTCGCAAATTGTAAACAACGACGTAAATTATTGTGCTGTAGAATCAACTGTTGCAGAAAATGTAAAACCCTCATGATAGATAATTTGCGTTATGAATATGGAAAAACAGCGACGCATAAACATATGCGGTTATCTATTTTTCGTGACACTTTCGTGTCGCAAATAACGAAACAATTGGCGACGCATTTTATCGTAAAAAATAAAAAGGACAATTGGAGATGCATGCGTCGCCAATTTAGGCTGATTTCGCAACGAAGATTTTTCGTGAATAAAACCACAATTGGCGACGATGACAAAATTCATCCCAATTAGCGACGCATGCGTCTCCAATTGTCCGTTTTTCGCCACCATTATTCGTCGCTGATACCACTATTAATTAAAATGTATAAATATTATTAATTAAAATAAAACAAATTTAAATTTTATTATCTTTTATAAAATAATGAATGATTTATTGCAAATGATTAATTTAGTAAAAATGATAATCAATTACTAATACAAAATACAAATGAGAAAAAAATGTAAATACATAAAAATAATGCCAATAACAAAATTATAAATAATTAAATCTTTCCCTAAATACAATAATTAAATGGGACACTGTTTTTCGTCGCCTAAAAATATATATATAAAAATTGAAATATGAAATCTTACTATGATATGAATGGGAGCAAAACAGCTGTCTATTCTGCTCTAAAACTATCGACGTACTACTGCATTCAAACAACATCTTGGAACTGCACATACATACCAAACAAGTAGTTCAAATAAATATCAACTAATAATTATCAATTCTTATTGAGTGTAAAATGTTAGTACTTATTACCATGTCCGCTAAATTTTCTCTTCCAACATTATTTACTATGATGTCCCGCATGATCATCATTACATAATATCCGTATTTGGTATTTCCTGGTTGTTTTACTGTCTATATAAAAGTGATACAATAATGTTAATTATTATATTACATAGCTAAGTAGTTTTTTCTTCATATACATTTCAAGTTTATTTAGATATATGAATAAATATTTGTGTATACCTTGTTTTAGGCCATCTAAGCTTTTCGTACTTAACTTTTTTTTGTCCGTCGGATGCACGATTCCAAGACAAGTACGTCATACATGTACATTAGGCATACATTATATATATCAACATAAATAATATCAGCAATAAATATTAATTATTAAATTTTATAAATAGTTATCCACATATATAGTTAATTATGCAGACTTACCAATCTAACAAACCCTTGAAGTCGGCTATATGTGCACAATTTACCTATCCAATAAATTGCGTTTTAACAAGTATAAAACTCACATCTGACCAATACATTTTAAGAAAAAAAAAAAAGGTATAAACATACTCAGGTTCGGCGAAGGCGTGTAGGAAAATAAACAGTTCGGTCCGGCAGTAGAGCGTGTAGGAAGAATTACCCTCGGGACTGGCAGCGGTCTGTAGGAAGAAATACATGAGGGTCCGACGGCAGCGTGTATAAAGAAATACACTCGGGTCTCGGCAGCGGCGGGTATCAAGAAATATCTGAAAGTCCGGTGGCGGCGTGTAGAAAAATATACACTCAAGTCACAATGGCAACGTGTAGGAAGAAATACCTAGGTTTGAGTTTGAAAGGATGAAAAATGTAAATGAAATTTTGAATTTACCAGTGTATTTATGGATTTGAGGGGGTGAGTGGGGTAGTGAGGGGAAAAGTGAGAAATAAATTTGGATTGGTGGAGATTAATCCCTCAATTAATTTCGAGATAAGGCGACGCAAAGCGTCGCTAAATGTATTTAGTGACGCGTTGTTCATTATTGGCGACGCAAAGCATCGCTAATGGTCTTTAGAGACGCTAGCGTCGCGAATGTTGACCAATTCTTTTTCTTTTTTCTATAATTTATAAAATTATATTTTTATATATAATTT
>QANX01003823.1:0-16253 GCA_003254975.1 Ochetophila trinervis
TCTCTTGGGCTGAAATTTAAAGTTGAAAAATAAATATTTAGGTTTTCAACTGCCTTATTTTGAGTTTTTTCTGTACACATGCCCATGTAACAATGATACTATTTGTTTAGACCAAATATTGACTTTTCTAAATTAATATTTTTATTTATTAAAAATACTATTTTTTGATTTCAATGAATTTATATTTGTACTGCATCGTTTAAAGATGATAATAGATTGAAGTGATACAAATATAAATATTTGTGTTGGAAGTTTGAAGTTGGAAGAAGTTCCACATCGGAAGAGCATGAAGCATCTTGAAATTTTTCTCTTATAAAATAAAGCTTCACCGACTTTTGAAAAGATCCTATGGCGCATCAACACACACTAGAAACATAGATTATTTAGTTTATTCTCGTTAGAATTTACTTCAAGTAGTCAAGTGTTTTAGTTGAAAATTTTATTTAAAAATCTTTTGATCTGAAAGACATTTTGTAACCTTTAATTATTATGTTCTTGATAATTAATACAATTGTTTGATTAAGTTTGATATTAATTGGCGCACACTTTATTTTTCTTTGCACTGTTATAGGTTCGAAGTGGCACACTCGCGCACTAAGAGATGACTGATTGTTGTGTTTTACACTAACATATCTTTTGGAACGCTCGGTGGAATATCTTAAATTTTGATTGAGGAAAATGGTGCAGACTCGCTCAAAGAATCAGGAACCCAACACCCACAGCAGTATTAGCTACCGAAACGTGTTGGAGGAAGATGGAAACAGAAAGGAAGCTGGCAAGACTCCGGACATGACAGAGATGTCTACTCAAGATTCGATCAATGAGCTATCCCGGAAGATGGAAACATACCAGGAGACCCAGCAGCAAATGTTGCAAGGAATCTTGGAATTGCTGCGTCAGTAGGTGCAGACGACCCAAGATATGTTGAATGGCGCAAGGCCAACTAACGGCTAGGAGGAACAACAGGTGCAGGCCTTTCAGACCGTACCCAATGGCAGCACACCAAGTACTGAGGCATCGGCATTTCAGGCCGGGTCCAATGGAAACGTTATTTGGGTTATGCCTGAACACCAAGTCCAACTTTACATTCCCCCACCGGCTAAGAACAATGTTCCTGCCCAGGGACATGCTAATAACCAAGGCTAGACCATGAGGGATGGTCGGGAAGAACACTTGACACAAGCTTTCCAAGCTGTACCCAACGTACATGGAGGGAGAGCGGATGTTCTGACATATGGAAACCAGTCAGCTCGAAACTATATTCATGGCGGGGCGCATGCAGAGCATTTTGGACAAAACTATAGGAATAGACACTATGATGCCCATGCCTATCAAGCAAATTTCCATGCCCAGACACGAAGGAATGGACCAAACTGGATGAACCATGACCAAGGCATGGATCAGGAGGCCGTCAAGACCATCATCCAAGAGATAATGAGTCTTGCATTCAGACGGACCAAATGTCCATTTTATAGGAGGCCATACCTTGATGCTGTCAACCAGATTTAATTTTCTAAGGGACTCAGGTTTCCCGACTGCACCTTCTTTTATGGCCAAGAGAGAGTCTACCGTGGAACACATAGGCCGCTTCACCACCTAGTGCAAAGAAGCAGTGGCCAGTGATTTTCTAAAGTTGCGACTGTTTGCTAATTTTTTGATAGGTCTAGCTTTCACATGGTACATCAATTTGTAGCCAAACTCGATTCATAGCTGGCACAAATTGGAACAGAAGTTCCACAAGCAGTTCTACAAGATTGAGCCTGAGATATCCATGACTGACATGTCACGTTTGCAACAGATGGATGGAGAGTTGGTACAGTTATTTATAACTCGATTAAAAAAGGTGAGGATTAGATGTCACTTGGACATATCGAAAAAAGAGTTCATCAAGTTAGCACAAGGCAAACTAAGCTACAAACTTCAAAAGAAGTTTGAGGGGACATAGTTCCATGACTTGTTTGAGTTGGTCTCTTGAGCCACTCAGTATGAAAGCATTTTAAGGGAGGAGTACCGGATGAAGAATTCGTTCAAAGGGTCATACAACAAAGACCTAAATACTGAAATTCACGTCGTGGAGGCTAACGACCAAGAAAATGTCAAATGAGCAGCTGAAATTAACACAGCATAAGTGGTGGCCACCTATCCTTACGTTTGTAAAGATTTGGCTACACCGACGAAGAACCAGAGAGCTTGTTAACTAGTCATGGACATGAAGAAGAGTTGGATCGAACTGGAGAAGGTTTACAGTTTTGACATCTCCAAAGCTGATCAGATTTTTGACTACTTGCTGGCCGACAAGGTAATTAAAATACCTAACAGCCATATCTTACAAACAGCCGAAGATATGAAGAAGAAGCCATACTGAAAATGGCATGGCATGTGGTCTCATTAGACTATCAATTGTGTGGTCTTCAGGAATGCTATCCAGGCGATGATTGACAAACAAGCGCTAAAGTTTCCACAAAAAGGAAAAGAGATAATGCAAGTGGATAATAATAATTTTCCATCGACTGAAGCGAACATGGTTTCCGCCAATATTTCAGAATTGACAAAACCCAGAGTTAGGGTAGATCTGCGTCAAACGTCATCTGGAAGAGTTTAGAAGAGAGATGTCAAGCTTAGAAAAGAGTATTTGGCTTAAAATGACGAATCTCCTTCTAAGAGCTTTGTACTCGGTGTAAGCATGAGGTTGAGGAAAGAGGGACAAGGCGTCCAGCAAGGAGTGAAATCCTCAACATGTCGAAACCACCACTAGAAAGCCACAGGAAAAAATCCATTTTCCAACGTCTGGGACCAAAGTTGCAGGATAGATAGGTGAAGCTGAACAATAGACACCATGGGGGGCAAAGTGAGCCAAAGCTTCAAGTCACTTTTTCTAGGGACTGCACGACAAAATGGGTTTGGCAGAAGATCAAGAATCCGAAGACTTTCAAGCCACTTGTTATGGAGGTATATCGTTGGTGTCGTGCAGGATATAAATCCTATCATCTACTTACCAAGTCCCAGAAAAGATGAATGCAGCGCCAGTATGCTAAAAGTATGATAGCAGGTCAATCAGATAAGTAAAATGATGGCATCATGCCAAATGAGTTAGAGTCATATATAGACGACCTGGATGGAAGATGTGAGATTGCAATTCTATCCAAAAAAGTCGGCACCTTATCTAGAGCTTTACGAGGGAAGAAACTAGTAAAGAAATGGATCAAAAGACAAATTGCATAACATCAGGTGCACTTGAAGGACATGAACAATAATCTGGTGAAAAAAGACATGGTTGTTTCTTCAATCGTCAAGTTATCGACGATCAAATTTGGAACCATGGATGAGGTGATAGTCAACACAGTTGTCATTTTGCCTTTGTCATTTCGATCTCAGTTTCAGCTAGCATGATAGAATAAGAACTTCATCCAGCGGATGTAGATCAGATGTCAGATCGGATGTTGGAGAATATGATACTGGGGGGGGGGGGGGGNGGGGGGGGGGGGGAGCAAAGCCCTGCAAATCAACAAGTCATAAAAATTAGGCCAAAAATATATTTGACCATTTATGGCAATTTTAGCTGGCCAATTCAGGCCACTTTTAAGGTCGTGTCAAAGAACTCGACTAAAGGCCAAAATTCACGACCAATATGATCAAACCAATGTAATATATAAATATAACAGAAAATAAACAGGTCGAACGACCGCTTGTCCACGAACCGTCAAAGGATTGCTGTGTCGGGGTAATCTGATATAAAGTTGAATTCACTGCTTTCAAAATCGGCTGTATGCAGTTGAGTCGTGACCATAATGTAAGAAACCAAAGTAGGCAAAGAAAATCTAAAAAAATATTTGGTATCAACAAATACATCACCAGGACAATCCACGTTGTCAAAAATGATAAATATATATATATATATATTTGGCATCGATACAATCCACTTTGTCAAAAAATGATGAAATATGTCAAAGGACACAGACAAAGACATGTCAAATAAATCTAGAGACCCATAGTGGAGCCGAGGAAGAGAAAACCAAACTCCAAATATGTACCATCGGCAAGATCCTTGATTGGATAAATAAAATTCTTAATTACTGCATATATATATAAAGGTTACGCGTCTCCAGCTGTAAATCAAGCCCGAATGCCAAGCAACCCGCGTCAGTCCAATTCCATCTCTAGCCCGTGTCTGGCCTACGCGTCAAGCCTAGCAGCTCGTCCGCATCTAGTCCAGTCCACCGTACCCCACGTCCAGTCCATTCAACAACCCGCCTGAGAGTCTCCAAGCCTGCACCACGCATCCAGAGCAAGCCTGCCCATCCAGCTGCGTCCGTGCCAAGTCAAGCCTGCATGATCCAGTCCACCGCACCCCGCATCCAGCCTATGCCAAGTACAGCCTATGCAGCCTGCGTCCAGCAAGCCCAGCTCGCGTGCCAAGTTCAGCCCCCGTTTCCAACTGTTTTGTCCAAAACCAAAACCCGTGTCCAAGCTTGTGCCTGTGAATGGTTTTCCCCTACACACCCATCATCAACACTGTTACTGAATCTCATGCACCCTGCTCAACATAATGGCTGCAATTTCAGTTGGTTTTCTGCCAAAGCACAATCTCTGGCACATTCTCTGACATAAAGGTTAAAACCACCTTCTCCAGCGCCATGGCTGAACCCTCCGGCGTCTTGCTGGTGGTCGGACCTATGTTTTCCATTGTTGAATCCACCGGTGCAACGCACTCTTGATCGCCACCGCTCTGGTATTCTGCTGGTTTCTCTACTCCACCATAAGATCGAGTGTAGCCATCAGTGGCATACCCGACATTTAGCTCGTTGTAGCAACCAATGTTGTTGAGCCCCTGCTCGGCAATCAGGTGGTCAATGAGTGTCAAGTTGAAGTCGCCAGGAACAGTAAAAACATCAGTGACACCAACGAGCAAGGTGATGACCTAGAGTTGCCTCGGACGAATTGATAGTTGAGTGAGAGGCTGAGTTCTAGATTGTAGTCACACCGCCATTTAGAAGACAACCCACGACGTTGCTTGTAGGTTTGCACGCATCAAGTGCTCCAATCTTGGTGTCCATGGAATCTAGACTGAAATAATATATATAAATATATATGTTGGTGACTCTTGAGCTTTCTAAGGCACAGCAATGGCCGCCATGGCAAGTGGAGTCGCTCCGGATTCAATCCAGCTTCACCACGAGTTGAAGCTTTTCAAATCAATGGGTTTTCGATGAAGTCCAGTTGTAGTTGATGTTGTCATTAACAGTGGACCACGGGAAGATGCAACTCGTTGAAGTGCAGTTGAACGTGGAGATCTGCAAAGAAGAAAATAAAAGTTGGCATAAAAAATGAATTCTACAAAGGAACAGATTGTATAAAAAAAAATGAAATAATAGAAGATGTTGCAGGTGTCGGCTAGGTTGGTGAAAAATACATATATATATATATATGTATTTTTGTGTTTGAAATCTAGGGAAAGGCAAAGAAGGAAAATAAATAGTGATTTTTTTGGAAAGAAAATCAATACTAAAGGATTGTCATAATCGTGGGCAGTAAGAGGAAAATTTTTTGGAAAGTATTTTGGCCAGCAAATTTTGGATGCCATATGTTATGCGGCCATAATTAAGAAAAAATCTTCCAATTGAAATTAATACTGATTCTGATGAGTATATCATAGGGATCTAAATTAAAAATGTTCCATGGATTTGGTGTTGAATGGCTAATTTGGGTCAAAGACTAGAGAGATATGAATTAGTCGAATATTGCTTTGCAATTTTATTTTTTACCATAAAATTACAAAGCAATGGGGGGCAATGTTTGGACCAAATATTGATTTTTCTAAATTAATATTTTTATTTATTCAAAATATTATCTTTTAGATTTAAGTGAATTTATACTTGTCCCACATCGTTACACGAGGAGAATGGATTGAAGTGATACAAGTATAAATATTTGTCTTGGAAGTTTGAAGTTAGAAGAAGTCCCACATCAGAAGCGCATGAAGCATCTTGAAATTTTTTCTCTTATAAAATAAAGATTCACCAACTTTTGAAAAGATCCCCTGGTGCATCAACACACACCAGAAACATAGACTACTTAGTTTATTCTCGTTAGAATTTACTTCGAGTAGTCAAGTGTTTTAGTTAAAATTTTTATTTAAAAGTCCTTTGATTTGAAAGGTATTTTGTAATCTTTCATTATTTTGTTCTCGATAATGAATACAATCGTTTGATTAAGTTTGATATTACTTGGCACACACTTTATTTTTCTTTGGACTGTTATAGATTCGAAATGGCATGCTCACACACCTGAGTCGACTGATTGTTGTGTTTTACCCCAACACTATTGAAACATGACTATTATTTTAATTATACTGATCTATGTCCACCAGCTCATTAATCTACTCGAGCAAATACCACTCTTAATTTAATGCTCCCACCAACCCTCTCATTCCTCATCTCATAATCTCAGTTCTCCCCCTTCTCACTCTTCTTCATCTCAATTCTAACCCCTCCATTTCTTCATCTCCCTCTACTCTATTTTGTCGTGGGCAATGACTCAGTTGTAAAAAACCGCTGGCAAAGAGAAGCAAAATGTCAGTCTCATAACAAAAAGAGAACAATTCGCTGCCAGGAAAGAGAATTGAAAAACCCTAGAGAAGAAAAAATGCAACCCTAAAGAAGAGGAAGGCCAGTGACCCACCAAATGTCGACCATGGATGACCATTGATGCGGGCTTAAACCGAGTCTGAGCAACCCAAGCAGCAATCTAAGGTTAGTTTTTCCATAAATTAATTTAGCCTCAATACATTGTTGCATCTTAGATCCTTTTGTCTAATTTAGTTTTTTTTTATCTTGCTATTAATAATACATCTAAGTTAGTTTTATTATCTTTTAGTTAATAAAACGGACTTTAACAATACTTTATCTTTATATACAACAAAATAAACAAGGAAAAATATTTCACTTGGGAATAATTTAGATCAATATGTGTAAGACTCCAATTTTTTGAAATATTTGGAAAAGACAATTTTGCCCTGAGTGCGAAGTAAGGGCAAATGAGTCTTTATGCTTGATCACTTAATTGTAATGATTGATTTGTGATTTGATTTGCTAGAAATAAAGAAATTAACTTCCTTACATTGTGAGACTTATGTTGGTTTATGGAAGTTAAATATTTTTTCTTTTATTATTCCAATTAGTTTTAATTATTGCCATATTAGAATTAAGAAGGTTTCTACTCTTTCCTTTCCTACCAACCTAGTCTAGCATAAGAAGGAAGAGAGATGCTAGAGAGAGAATATTAGAAACAATGGAGAGAAGAAATCTTATGAACAATTGGTTTAAAAGATTCTAGACGGAGTTTTAGAAGTTTGGTACAAGAATTAAAATTTTGATCATTTACTATGGTTGCTCTTTCTTTTAGAAATGTGAGATCTAAGATTTATTATGTTATTTTCTCTATTTTTCTTATTTAGTTCTTGTGTCGAGAATCAATTCAAGCAAAGGGTTTTCAGAATTGTTGAGAGATCCAAGGTAATTTTTTTTTTATCCTAAATAGTAGTTATGATTTAGATTATAATATATGTAAATCATTGTTGATTGTTTATTATTGAATTTATGACTCATAAATTCATTCTTATGACTTTGGACATGTTGTAGGTGTAATTATGATTGTGTAATGTTACTTATGAAATATTATTGAGGTTGATGATTATTTATGGTGAAACTTTTTTTATGTTTATGCAGACATGTTCCTATTTCAACGCCATTTTCGACCTTTTGAACAAATTATTTTTCAAAATTGTATTTACCCTAGAAACTATACTTTTCAAGGAATAATCTCCAACTTACGGCATATCGCAATTTTTCTATATTTATTTTTAATTTCTCAAAGTTGACCCTGTTGTGCTGTCTCATACCCTAATCTGATTTGTATTTTTCAATTTTTGGATATGTAAATGTTTTCATTAATCTGTGGAGTTTTATTTTTGGAAACTAGAGGTTTAATATTTTCTTTTGATATAAAGATCATTAAAATCATACTTGCATATTATTTATAGTGATTTTTCAAAGTTTACAAAAGCTACTGGAAACTTTGTGACGTGGACAAATTTTGGTTTTTGTTTGATTTTATTAAGAGATCAAACAAATTCCAATTGAGCTGAAATTTTACACATTGTAACTTCTGTATGTCTAATATTTTACATAAAAATTTCAGTCTGCATCATTTCTATTCTTTCTGTAATTGTTGTTTGAATGAATCATGTTCATTGTCTTATCAGATTATGTTTGTAATATTGTTAAATGGTCTTTATGAGTTAATAATCTTTTCTTAGCTTAAAAATAATTATGAAGCTCATTTATTATGTTAACTAATGATATGGAAAGTTTCGTTAAGATTTATATAATAAGGCTTGGGGACTTTTATGCAAATCTTAGTGAACCCATAAAATGTTCGATAAGTGTATATGTTTCAGATTTTTGTTTTTCAATGAAAATTACGATTTAGGGGTTGTTAGTTTCTTCATTACCATAGAGATTAATTGGTTAATTGGTTGGTATTTAAGATACGATAATATTAAACTCGAGCACAAGACAAGAAGTTCTGTAATTGTGTCTATGTTGCATATGGATGGCCTTCAGTGATTTGCACCTAAAATATAAAAAGCTGCACGCATTATAAAGGGTGCTTTTAAGCCTAACCAGTATAGGGGGTGTTTTTACACCTAACTACTATGATAAGATATGTTTTACACATAACCATGATATGATAAAGGGTGTTCTACACCTAACTATGGAAAGTTCAACCTTATGAATCTATGTGCTCTATGGAATTGAATAAATATTCTAGTTGTGTTTAAGCCATTTTATGAGTCTTTGTATGGAAGTGACATTTATATGTTAATGTATTGAGTTGCTTTTGTTATGTATGATATTAAGTAAATGTTGCATAACTTGAATGTTAAGTTTTGTTTAGTTGTGTTTATTAAATTATAGGCATATTCATGTTTACTCTTTATTACTTGGAAGTTACTAAATTTATTTATAAAGTCACTTTTCTATGCTGACTCTTTTAAATAACGGTAATGAATAGTCTATAATGGCCTTGTGGATTACGAGGAGAATCTGGACAGTACATTGAAGACTAATTAATAATATTTTATTGATTTTTTTCCTAAATAAAAATTGCGAAGGAGTTAAAATTATTTAATTTTTAGCTTGCATTAAGTGCTGTTATTTATTAAGTATTTACTACATTGATAATGTTTAAAGTGCATTAATTATCATTTATAAATGGGATATCAATACATTAAGTATTTTTTGAAAGGTTTTAAAATTTCTGCATTTTTTTTAAATACATAAATAGTAGTTACTTTAGTTACGATCGATTTAAAAAGCATAATCACAGTGTGTTACAATCTGTTTNAATCTGTTTTTTTTTTCTTTTTCAATTGGTATTTTATGAGATTAGAAAAATGTGAATAGTTAGAACTGAATTTGTGTCTTATCCAGAAGAATTGTTAATTAATAATTTATATTTAAACTATTAAAATATTAATCATATATGATAATGATTTAAATCGATGTGTAAAACTAATAATACTTATTGACGATATATCAAAGACAAGGTAATGATTATGTTTAAGAAATATATATTGGAAAATATATTTTTTCGGTGAATTATTGGAAAATATATTTATTTATCCATGCGTTGGTTGAAGATCCGGTTCCTAAATCCATTAATTTATATATATAATTGCGTTGAAGAACAATTTCTTAGTTTCAACTTTCATCTTTCCAGCTGTACGTAATACAGGCACTAAATGTTTTGGTTGGTGAAATATCAATTTTACTGTTATTATGTGTAATTAGGTTGTTCATCTGGAAATTGGTTACTTTTTCCTACATTTTCAGTAGAAAATTTAATATACATATTCAGTAGCGGTTGAACCAAATTCCATATATTTTTCCTTTTTCTCCCCCTTTGACACTTTGACCAAAAATGTACTTAAAACCAAAATTCATTAAAACAGCTAATTTTTAATTTTCTGTAGGTGTTCCGGTTTGGTTTCTTCAAGAACCATAGGATTTTGTTATTAGTTAATTTCTTTACATATGTATTTAATGTGTTTCCTTGTGAAAGCCTGAGATGCTCATCAATCTTTTTACCCTCAAAGAATAATAATTAAGTAGAACATCATGAGAATACTTTCCACACAATTAGGTTGTTCGTATGAATTGCATTCGATTTTAGTTTCCTTTCCCATCTGATTTATCTATTTCTGCGTTTTACTTCTCAAAAAAATTTCAAAATTAGTGTTTGTTTTCGGGTTTTCCTTGTAGGTAATTAGTAATGATGTGGTATTCGTTATTTGGGATTGTTTTTGGTTAAATTTCTGAAGCTTGACTCAATTTTTGGAGAGTTATATGTTGATCTCGATCTGTGGTTTTCTTATTGGTTTCTGGTTTTATTGGGGTTTAAGTATCATGTTTCTGTGTTGATAATATCGGCCATTTTTAGTTCTCTAATCTCCTTTTTCTCTCAATGATTGTTTTTGGTTGCTCAGTCAATTTTGGAAAAAGCAAGAAGAAAGAAGAGAAATTGTTGAGTCGCCTCTATTGTTAATTACTTTTTATTTGATTTTTGAAAAATTAAAATCCGACTAGAATTAGAAAGTTTGAAATCTTCTAAATCGATTGGAAAGATTTTAGATAGCAGGGGTGTTTTATGTTTGGAGCTTTAGTCTTGAAAGGGAAAATACATGCCTCTGAATTTATTTATTTTTTCATTTCCTGACCGAATTATCCAATTCATTTACTTATTTTGTAACCGTAATGAGTTATTGTAGTTTAGGCGCTTACGGTTTTAAAGCTTTAGTGGACTAGCTTTTTTCTAACATCATTAATCGAAGAGGTTATAAGTTAACAGCATTAACTAAAATTGATAGTCCAATACTAAATAAATATTGAAGATACACAAATGGAATTAGTGTTTGAATTTTGAAACTAGCTATAAGTTAAAAGGAAAGAGAATTTCGATGAGGTTGTGACAGTCTTTCTAGAGAATTTATTAGAGCATACCTATTAATTTATAAGTTGAGCAACAAAGGAAAGTAAGAGGAAAGCCAGCATTATGAATCCAGCTGATGTGCTTCTGTTGGATTTGTTCCAGCTGTAGTATATTAATATAGCTGCTCATATTTAGTATATTAATAAATTGTCTAAATTAATTGTTATTATATGATAATTAGCATAAAGAGAAGAAGAAAGAACATTTAAACAAATTTACGGTGAATAATATTCATTGCACTAATAAAATAAAACTGAAAATGTGGATGCTTAATTAATGGTTATTCCAAATGTTCATAAACGTCTACACAGTAAAAGTGAACAGTTGAAAGAGAAGATTTATTCATATGGTAGTATCATCAAGGCTATTGAGACCATCAAGAAAAAGCTAATTGTAGATTAGCTTCTGAAGTTTCAAAAATTTGCTTCGACCATTTCTTTGATATGCAGAAGCTCGAGCACCAAGAATATGTTATCTAATACCTAGGATTGTGTATGATGGAGTGCTATAATGACATAATTATGGAGTTCAACTTCGGTGGTATCAATGTGCGTTTCACTGATAAACATTTTGCATTGGTCATTGGATTGAGTTTCAGTGGCGATATTGAAGCAAAAACTATGGAAATTAGAGATATTAAATCCAATGACATCCAGACCAAGTACATGAACAAGAAAATGTTGATTTGGACAAACCATCTCAAAGATTACTTTGAGAAAGCATCGTATAAGGACGATCAACATGCAGTAAAGATGACCCTCCTATACTTGAGATTTGTCAGGCTTGTCTAGGACTTAGACAAGTTTAATAAGTATCCATGGGGGCCTATTTATACAACCTGATAGTTCAAGCATTGAATAACCTCTTCGTCAACTGTAAAATGTGAAATGCATATGGAACTTGCGGTTTGCATAGATTTCCTCTAGCTTTTCAAGGAACTAATTTGGTTTTTTGTTTGTATATAATATTTATATGAAACCCTACTTGTTGTGGTAACTAATTTGGAATTGGGTTTGTAGGTATGGGGTTACGAGGCAATCCTCAAGCTAGGGGAATATTATGCATGCAAAGTGAAATCATACATTCTATGTATGTTGGGATGGAAGGCTACGGACCATCTTTCTTTCAACGACCTCAGAAATAAATTCTTTCAAAAAAAGGATGCAAGTAATCAAAACCAAATGCAAAATAATATGTTTTAGGTACCTACTTATATTGAACTAACATTGATTGTCTAAACTGTAGTACGAGGTCCATTGGACCTTAAATCCAAGTAGAGAGGAGCTCGAGAAGGAATATATGGCACCTTAGAATAATGGTTTTCCCAAAAGGCGGTGCCGAGCCCCACCAATCGTGGAGGCATTTTCTCAAGAGCTTGATGTTAGTCATGTAATTGAGCAGTCCATACCAACAAATGATAGCTCGGTATTTGTAGTTGATCAGATGAGACCATCATCAATCGATCATAATTGCACCAATGTAAGTGCCATGTGGACATAACCTTTATTTTTACTTACACCAATTATTGTTTTATTAACAAATTTCTTTAAAATTTACTCTTGGTTATATAACAGATGGATATGATCGTTGGCCTTCAAGGAAATCTGCAGCTTGTGTGTTGCAATTCTAGATAGATTAACTAGCCTAGCATGATTAATATTCATACATGTTTACATTATTGCATACATTTAAATATTACATTTTTAATGTAAATCTTTTTATGTGTAATAAGGGTCAGTGCCAAATCCATCCTCATTGTGTGATCCATTGCAAGATCAATCACCTCCATGAGATCTATCCCTATCGCATGATCCATCGCGAGATATATCGCCTCTTCGAGATCCATCCCCATAATGCGATCCAATTACTGAAATATTGCCTTTGCGAGATCTATCCCTATCGCATGATCCATCGCGAGATATATCGCCTCTTCGAGATCCATCCCCATAACGCGATCCAATTACTGAAATATTGCCTTTGCGAGATCCATCCCCATTGTGTGATCCTCTTCGAGATCTATCCCAACCGAATGATACTGAGTAGTTGGCAATAATAGAGATTACAGACTCCCAGCCGCAGTTTTTATATGTATTTATGAACATTGACGATGGCGAGGACCGGATAGAGTTTTGCATATAAGAGTGAGTAAAAGGCTATAGAGTATCATGGTGTGCCACATGCTATCATTAGTTGCCATGATGTGGAAGTATTGACCCAATTGCATAAGGGATTCAGTAGAGCAGGGCGCCCATACAAATCCACGGACATTACCAAGAGTCCATTGGTGAACCCTTGACCATACAAGTTTGTGAAAAAAATAAATCCATTGTCCGAGCCTCCAGGTAAAGTGATTGATCGCTTCTGCAGTTGGTATCTGTCGAGCAAACCACTTATGCGGTCACATATTTTTTAGCAAATTGGCACATTACAAAAGTTACATTACAATTGTTGTTGCTCTTATTGTTCAATTGTTAATGATAGTGGACAATAGGAATTTGCACTGGCTTGTAGTGTGAATTGACTTGGTTGGACACCATGTAGAATTATATGATCCCACTGTTTGGGGTTCATCTAGTGCAAAACAGATGAAAAATAAGTGCATACAACATATGATCCCGTTCATTTTGCAGGTGTTTGATTTTTTCAAACAATGACCAAATGTTTTGGAGTCAGTCTCACCTTTCTTAATGAGTAGAATGGATGACTCGTTGGCCCAAAAAAATGAGTCGTAAGTTGACATTGTAACTAGTAATTTTAATGTATAACATGTTTATTATTTTGATATTTATTATATCATTTTGATGCAATGGGCATTGCGACATGTTCGTGTTGAGATGGATTGAGAACAAATCTTCTAAACTACCATTGATGATTGAGTGAAAAAAAATGTTTATGAAGAAAAAGTACGTTGCAGAGTTGTACGATAAGAACTTGAGTTTTGACAGCTAGAAATTCAACAGTTGCACATAATTGTAAAATATAAACTTCTTTTTGTAAGTTATTCGGTAAGCTTTAGCGCCTAGGTTCTGTCCAAACTTGAAAATTGCATCTCCAAGCACTAGAGCTCCAATTTTAAGCACCTAGATGCCATACTTTGTGCCTTCAACATCTAAAAAACTCTAAAACGCATCAAAAAATACCAAGATTACATCGTCTGCTATTTATTTATATATATATATATAATGCTTGAAATTGGAGTGTCCTAATTAGTGAACATATAAATTTTTATTATAGTAGCATACAAATGTTTATTGGTGATTGCTAATATATATATAGTAGCATACAAATACATATATTTCTATTGGTGATTGAAATAGAAGTATCCAAATTGGCTATTGCTATTATCATATAAGTTTATTTCAAATGAGTGTTCATCCCGCCCAGAAGTTAGAGGCCCAGCTCTAAATGAAGCCGGGTACGGGGCAGAAAGATCATCTTTTATGCCTATTACCCCACCTCAGTTTGGGTGAGGCTCCTTACTCATGGGCAGGGTAATGTCAAGACTGAGTACACTTTAGCTAGGGATTCGATTTCATTTTAACTAGATGACATCGTAATTATCAATTCAATTTCATGCATGCCAAAACCTCTTCTGATAAAAAAAGTTGTTTTTTTTTAATGTTTAGTTCTATATAAAACTAGGAGTGTAAATTTGGATTGCCTAGCCCGACCCGAGTTGGGCTTTTTCAGGCTGGAGAGAAAATTCGAGCCGGGCTAAGCCGAGCCAATACTCCAAATCTTAAGGCTCGGTGCTCAGCTTTATGGTGTCAAGCCGAGCTTCGAACTTGAGTATCGAGCATGGGAGATTTAAAGTTTAAACCCAAATTTAGAGTCCAAAATTTGATTTAAAAATATTTTTTTACTTAAAACATATTAAATTAAAAAATTAAAAATATATATATGATATTTTTATGCACTCAAAATACATCATAAATTTTAATTCTAATAAAAAAATTATAAGTTTCATCTTTCAAATATAATAAATTTGATCTTGTTATGCATATTAAACAAATAAACTATTCAATTGCATATCAATTTCTAGGATTCAGACCAATAGTTATTACACATGTCTATATATACACAATATAGATAATTGATTATTTTTTATTAATTTGATGTAGTTTATGATCTGGACTAATGATTATTTAAACATATCAAAAAATTAAAAAAAAATTTATATCGGATTAGGCTTCGGGCTGGCCCAATGGGTCAAACTTCAAGGTTTGATCTATACTAAAAATCTAAAGCTCGAGCCCAACGAAGATGAAATTGGACAGTTTCGGGTTTGGGCCATACAGGGCTCGGACTGTATTTGGGCTGAATTTTTTCAGACATCATCCAATGAAGTACTGGCCCTGTAAGAGACATCCGTTGTCTCGGCCATGTCTGGACGATTCCAAATTCTAGCCCAGACCGAGCAGTCCCAGGTCTCGACACCAACCAAACAATCCTAGGTAAAGGCCCCGACCGAGAAGTTCAAGTACCTGCCCTAACCGAGAATTCCTGGTTCCTGACCCCGACGTGGCCGTCTCAGGTACTAGCCCTGAAAAGGCGGTCCTGGGTCCAAGCTCTGATCGGGAAGTCCTGGGTTCCAGTTATGACTGGGCTGTTCTGGGTCCCAACCCCAACTAGGCGATCTTAGGTCCCGGCCCCGACCGGGCAGTCCTGTGTCTCAGCCCTAATCGGGTGGTCCAGGGTCTGAGACCTGTCCAAATATTCCCAAGTTTTAGCCCTGATGGAGCATTTTTAGGCTCCGACCTTGATCGGGCAATCCTATATTTTAGCCCTGTTTGAGCAATCCGTGTTCCTAACCACATCCGGGCATTCCCACTTTTCTAGCTCTAACCAAGTGATATGAGATTCTAGCCCCATCGAGGCGGTTTTGGAATTCTTCCTTAACTGGGTTGTTCTGGTTTTGAGGCCCTGACCGGGCAGTCTATGGTCTCGGCCTCATCAATTTGCTCCATGGTCCCAGCCCATCTGGGCAGTAGTGGTCTAGGCCTTGTCCTAGTGGTCCTGAAAACCAGACTTGTCCACGTGGTTCCGAGTTCCTACCGCTTCCGAACAATCCCATGTTCCGAGCTCGTATTTGCAGTTTCGAATTTAAGCCTGGTTCGAGCTATCTTATGTCCTGGTGGTGCTGTCAAGGACAAAAAAAAGTAAATGAAAAATGAAAATGACTTTTTTTTTTTTTTGTGAAAGAA
>QANX01003824.1:0-12174 GCA_003254975.1 Ochetophila trinervis
AATTTTTTTTAAAAAAAAATTGACGTCAAACATTGTCTAGCAAAGAAATAAATAAATAAATAAAAAGACATAAACACAAGAGTTAAATGGGAAAATGAAAGGAAAAATAAAAATAAAAATTGCAGTATACAGGCTAAATCCACCTCCCAAATAATACAGTGTTAATACATTATAGGTAAGTCCTGTATAATTTTAATACACCTCGGTATATGTGTTTTTAAATCAAACATAATTTAGCACTATTTAATATTATTCTCGGATTTTATACATGGTACTAAATAGATTAAGCTCCTAATTATTTATGAATATTCTAATTATAAAACTATATCGTTTGTATTTTAGGTACTTAAAAATTCTAATAAATGATTTCCAATGATCATGTCTTGGTTAATGATTATATTTTACTGGATAAACTATAGTATAGTAGAATTTATTAAGTACATTAGTCTCCCAATATTCTAATTGAGAAACTGTATCGCCTATATATATTTTTTTAATTTATTGTTTGCATCAAAAGGTGTCATTGCAACTTTATATTTAGATTCACCATATTTTGTTAATATCTTTTCTACATAATGGGACTGAGTTAGTATGTAACCTTTATTATTTCTTTAATTTGAATCTCTAAAATGACATCAGCTAGACTTGAGTCTTTCATGTTAAAACTAATATTCAACATTTTCTTTGTTGATATCTTTATATGTTTTCATTATCTTTAGCAACCAACATGCCTTATATTTGTCTATAGACCCATTTCTGTTAAGTTTTCTTTTAAAAATTCATTTATAGCCTATTGGTTTATTACATGGTGGTAAATCAACCAATTCTTATGTATGATTTTGCAAAATATATGCCATTTCACTATTTATTGCTTCCTTGCACAGAGCTGCTTCAGTTGAAGACATATTCTTTTTATATTTGTGGTTCTCCAATCATCATATAAGTAACAAACTATGGTCCAAATTTTTGGCATTTGAAGTCTTTTCCCTTTTCTAGGTTCCAAATCTTGAATATGGACAAATAAAGTGGAAGGTTCCTCTAGAACTCTCTTTCTTGTGATGTAAATCATATCTCTATTATTATAAGGAGCATGACAAGAAAATACCATTTACACAATGCTCTGAAAAAGTCGTCTAGAAGGCTCATTGTATTAAGCATCGTTGTAACACCACACTCTCTCTCCAACCAATATTGTTTCCAATTTAGCCACCGCACTTCAGACGGTATGGAGTTTTTGGTCAGACTTCCCAGGGGGTCACCCATCCTAGGAATGCTCCCACTGGAGCACGCTTAACCCCAGAGTTCTTCCAACTCTGAAGCCAAACGCTCTGAAAAAGCCTTGGTTGTTAAGAGAGTGCTCACTTTACATTTGAACCATTACCACATGACCCCCTTCGACACCCGGGCGATGTGGGATTGGACACCGATCTCAGCCAGCAAGGTAGCCTGCCAGTGCCCTTGCACCCGCCCACACTTACTCTAGCTCTAGATCCGGGTCGTCACAATCCACCCCCCTTGGGGCCCAGCGTCCTCGCTGGTACATTTCCGGCCGGGTACAGGCTCTGATACCATTTGTAACCCCACACTCTCTCTCCAACCAATATTGTCTCCAATTTAGCCACCGCACTTCAGACAGTATGGAGTTTTTGGTCAGACTTCCCAAGGGGTCACCCATCCTAGGAATGCTCCCACTGGAGCACGCTTAACCCCAGAGTTCTTCCAACTCTGAAGCCAAACGCTCTGAAAAAGCCTTGGTTGTTAAGAGAGTGCTCACTTTACATTTGAACCATTACCACATGACCCCCTTCGACACCCGGGCAATGTGGGATTGGACACCGATCTCTGCCAGTAAGGTAGCCTGCCGGTGCCTCGCACCCGCCCACACTTACTCTAGCTCTAGATCCGGGTCGTCACAAAAATGTATAAGAAAGGAAATACAGATGTATACATATATAACATTATAAACAATGCATAAAAAAAAAAACAAATTAGGGCTATTGGCGAGGCCAGCGTCGCAAATATTGTATTATTGGAGACGCTGGGGTCGCCGATACTGCTTTATTGAAGACGCCAGCGTCGCCTTTACTTTTTTTTTTTTTTTTTTAATTCTCAAGTAATTTAATCTCTTCATCTACAATATTTAATTTTAAGAATTAAAATGTATATAAAAGGAAATACAGATGTATACATATGTAACATTATAAACAATGCATAAAAAAAAAAAACAAATTAGGGCTATTGGCGAGGCCAGCGTCGCAAATATTGTATTATTGGAGACGCTGGGGTCGCCGATACTGCTTTATTGAAGACGCCAGCGTCGCCTTTTTTTTTTTTTTTTTTTTAATTCTCAAGTAATTTAATCTCTTCATCTACAATATTTAATTTTAAGAATTAAAATGTATATGAAAGGAAATACAGCTGTATACATATATAACATTATAAACAATGCATAGAAAAAATAAAAAAAAATTAGGGCTATTGGCGATGCCAGCGTCGCCAATACTGTATTATTGGAGACGCTGGTGTCGCCGATACTGCTTTATTGGAGACGTCACCGTCGCCTTTTCTTTTTTTTTTTTTAATTCTCAAGTAATTTAATCTCTTCATCTACAATATTTAATTTTAAGAATTAAAATGTATATGAAAGGAAATACAGCTGTATACATATATAACATTATAAACAATGCATAGAAAAAATAAAAAAAAATTAGGGCTATTGGCGATGCCAGCGTCGCCAATACTGTATTATTGGAGACGCTGGTGTCGCCGATACTGCTTTATTGGAGACGTCACCGTCGCCTTTACTTCTTTTTTTTTTAATTCTCAAGTAATTTAATCTCTTCATCTACAATATTTAATTTTAAGAATTAAAATGTATATGAAAGGAAATACAGCTGTATATATATATAACATTATAAACAATGCATAAAAAAAAATAAAAACAAATTAGGGCTATTGGCGATGCCACCGTCGCCAATACTGTATTATTGTCAACGCTGGCATCGTCCGTACTGCATTATTGGAGACGCCAGCATCGCCTTTACTTCTTTTTTTTTTTTTTTTAATTTCTCAAATAATTTAATCTCTTCATCTACAATATTTAATTTTAAGAATTAAAATGTATATGAAAGGAAATACAGATGTATACATATATAACATTATAAACAATGCATAAAAAAAAAAGAAAAAACAAATTAGGGCTATTGGCGATGCCAACGTCGCCAATACTGTATTATTGGAGACGCCAGCATTGCCTTTACTTTTTTTTTTTTTTTTAATTCTCAAGTAATTTAATCTCTTTATCTACAATATTTAATTTTAAGAATTAAAATGTATACGAAAGGAAATACAGCTGTATACATATATAACATTATAAACAATGCATAAAAAAAAAAACAAATTAGGGCTATTGGCGATGCCGGCGTCACAAATACTGTATTATTGGAAACACTGGTGTCGCCCATACTGCATTATTGGAGACGCCAGCGTCGCCTTTACATCTTTTTTTTTTTAATTCTCAAGTAATTTAATCTTTTCATCTACAATATTTAATTTTAAGAATTAAAATGTATAAAAAAGGAAATACAACTGTATACATATATGTAATATCCCGTTTTGAGAAAAATAATAAAATTTCAAGTTTGACCAGTTTGACCTTAAGTGGGCCCCATGGTTGACTTTTTGTACAGTTATGTTTCAGCTTTGACTTTGGTACCGTTGCGTAGAGATAGTCGATACGAGTTCGTAGACTAGTAGTATGCTTAATTCGGAGTTAAGACCAGGAAGTTATGGTCATTTTAGTGCGAAGGGCTTTTTGGTAATTTGGCAAGGACTGATATTTTTGGACGGGAAATGACCATTTTGCCCTTGTCTACATCTTTAAATTTTGGCCAAGTCTGGAATTTTCCAGACCTCACCCGCGCCTGCCACCTTCACCGCGTCCCTTCTTCCCTCCACGATTGCCGCCGCACCGTGGCCGGAGTTGGCCGACCACCACCCATAAATCGAAGCCGGCAACCTTCTTTTCCTCCTCGTACCGGTGGTTCACCGTGAAACGACCCAGATCGCCAGAAATTGCAGCGAGACCGAGGGCTCGTGCAACCCCTGCAACCGTGCACTGTTGCGACAGCACCTTTGGCCGGCCATATCTCACTGTTCCGGTGGAGTTAGGGAGCGTGCTTGGTACCATTGGAAAGCTGGTGCGACGATCTACATTTTGGTACCAAGATTGACACCGGAGACTGCCGTATCATGTCGGAAAACGGCGGCGAAGTCTCAGAAAAACCACCCGCGACAGCTACCTTTCCACCTAGATCTACTCCGATCGCCGGTGGGTGGGACGACACAGCCACCACCACGAGCTTCAGATGACGCCGACAACCAGATCTGCAGTTTCCCGAGCTCCGACGACCGCCGCACGCGCCGCACGCGCCGTCGTCTTCCTCCACACGCCGCCGCCGATCTCCTCCTTTTTCGGCGAGTGAGTGCTCACCTCCCGTCCCAACGCGTTTCGGGGGTCATGGGCAAGCTTGCTGTACCTTCGATTTGGTCCAATTTTGGTCGGATTCAAAAATGCACAATCCCGGCCGAGGTTCGATCTTCCGGGATCAATTACGAACATTGGCGGGGACAAATCTTGAAATTGAAGGTAGATTCTCGTTCCTTGCATCTTCAATTTCATTTCGGTATAAAGTTTGTTGAAATCGGACTTGAGACGGAGTAATTCAAATTTTGGGGATTTTGCCGTTAAGGGCATTTTGGTAATTACTGAAATTGAAGGGCAATTTTGGTATTTAGTGTTTTAATTTTGTAGTTGGAGACTTAGAGGACTCCTCTGAGCCTTTGGTTAGTTTTTGGTAATTAAAAGATTTTCGGTAATTATTGTTAGGTGTTCGTGCACGTTCGAGGGCTGGACCGGAGATCCAGCAGGAGCACGCGTCAGACCTGTGAGTGCATTTATTTTCTAAATCATTTTGGGATTATATATTATTATGATTTAACTGCATATGATTTGTTTTGATTGAAAATTTCTTGCGCTTTTAAATTATGCTTATTAAATATATTATATTCCGATTTAAATTATTGATGATTTAAGATTAAATGTGCATTTGTGTTTTAAATGGTTATCGGTGATTTTGATATTTTGGATATTTTACAATTTTGTGGAAATTGGTGATTTAAAGAAAAATTATGGCTTTTGTGGAATTTAAGAATTTTGGGGCAATTTTCTGATATGCGAAATATTTGATTGTTTTCGTAAAACTTTTCAAAAGAGAAGATTTTGGAAATTTGTTTAAAAGTAAAAGGATTTGAAAAATTGTTGATATTCGATGATGGAGGATTTTGGATTTGGTTTTGAGGAGTACCACACGGTATCGAGATGTTGATTGAGATATTGGATTATTATGCGCGCTATATGTATTATGCCATCCTCTGCTGCGGACACATGTCGGGAGAGAGATGATGAGGATCCTGCCATGACGGATTTGGGATGCCGGTTCGTTGTGATGAGTTTACCCCCTCCCCCGCCTATGACGCCATCAGGACGCTGAGGGTCACACGGCACGATACTGCGATGTGGTACTGGATTTGGATTTATACGATTTGGATTTATATGATTTGGATTTATACGGATTGGATTTATAGGATTTGGATTTATATGGATTGGATTTACACGATTTGGATTTATATGGATTGGATTTATATGATTTGAATTATATTATTTTCGATTCACGGTTGCAGTTATGATTTTGTATTCATGGATTTTGCATCATGGTTTTAGATTTTGGATTTTGAAATTATGGGTTGGAGCCCATGGTATTTGGTTTTAAATCGGTTTTGGATTTAACAAATGTTTTTACATGCCATTTTATACAAATATGTTTTACAAATTAATCTAAATGTTTCTTGTTGAGATTGTATTTATGGTTTTAGTGATTGATTCGTGTTTTCAAATGATCGTTTTAAATTACGTTTTCGCCCCACAAACTGTTTATAATGATTTAATGATTTTGGGGATTAAACTAAGGGTTTTGCGAAATGATTTCAAAACGGGGAACTTTTCAACTGAGTGACGTGAGGTTTGAGTGTAAAGGATTTAAACAGTTGAACTTATATTTCGTAGTTATCTATGATTGATTTTATATTTTTCAACAATAATGTGTACTTATAAAAATTGCATAAAAAAAAACAAATTAGGGCTATTGGCGATGCCAGCGTTGCCAATACTGTATTAGTGGCGACGCTGGAGTCGCCTATACTTTTATTTTTTTTTAATTCTCAAGTAATTTAATCTCTTCATCTACAATATTTAATTTTAAGAATTAAAATGTATATGAAAGGAAATACAGATGTATACATATATAACATTATAAACAATGCATAAAAAAAAAAAATTAGGGCTATTGGCGAGGCCAGCGTCGCAAATACTGTATTATTGGAGACACTGGTGTCGCCCATACTACATTATTGTAGACGCCAGCGTCGCCTTTACTTTTTTTTAATTCTCAAGTAATTTAATCTCTTCATCTACAATATTTAATTTTCAGAATTAAAATGTATATGAAAGGAAATACAGATGTATACATATATAACATTATAAACAATGCATAAAAAAAAAAAAACAAATTAGGGCTATTGGCGAGGCCAGCGTCGCCAATACTGTATTATTGGAGACGCTAGTGTCGCCGATACTGCTTTATTGGAGACGCCGGCGTCGCCTATACTTTTTTTTTTAATTCTCAAGTAATTTAATATCTTCATCTACAATATTTAATTTTAAGAATTAAAATGTATATGAAAGGAAATACAGCTGTATACATATATAACATTATAAACAATGCATAAAAAAAATAAAAAAAAATTAGGGCTATTGGCGAGGCCAGCGTCGCAAATACTGTATTATTGGAGACGCTGGTGTCGCCGATACTGCTTTATTGGAGACGCCAGCGTCGCCTATGCTTTTGTTTTTTAATTCTCAAGTAATTTAATCTCTTCGTCTAAAATATTTAATTTTAAGAATTAAAATGTATATGAAAGGAAATACAGCTGTATACATAATAACATTATAAACAATGCATAAAAAAAAGAAAACAAATTAGGGCTATTGGCGAGGCCAGCGTCGCCAATACTGTATTATTGGAGACGCTGGTGTCGCCGATACTGCTTTATTGGAGACGCCAACGTCGCCTATACTTTTTTTTTTTTAATTCTCAAGTAATTTAATCTCTTCATCTACAATATTTAATTTTAAGAATTAAAATGTATATGAAAGAAAATACAGCTGTATACATAATAACATTATAAACAATGCATAAAAAAAGAAAACAAATTAGGGCTATTGGCGAGGCCAGCGTCGCCAATACTGTATTATTGAAGACGCTGGGGTCGCCGATACTGCTTTATTGGAGACGCCAGTGTCGTCTTTACTTCTTTTTTTTTTTTTTTTAATTCTCAAGTAATTTAATCTTTTCATCTACAATATTTAATTTTAAGAATTAAAATGTATATGAAAGGAAATACAGCTCTATACATATATAACATTATAAACAACGCATAAAAAAACTAAAAAAAAATTAGGGCTATTGGCGAGGCCAGCGTCGCAAATACTGTATTATTGAAGACGCTGGGGTCGCCGATACTGCTTTATTGGAGACGCCAGTGTCGTCTTTACTTCTGTATTTTTTTTAATTCTCACGTAATTTAATCTCTTCATCTACAATATTTAATTTTAAGAATTAAAATGTATATGAAAGGAAATACAGGTGTATACATATATAACATTATAAACAATGCATAAAAAAAAAAACAAATTAGGGCTATTGGTGAGGCTAGTGTCGCAAATACTGTATTATTGGAGACACTGGTGTCGCCCATACTGCATTATTGGAGACGCCAGCGTCGCCTTTACTTGTTTTTTTTTTTTGTTAATTCTCAAGTAATTTAATCTCTTCATCTACAATATTTAATTTTAAGATTTAAAATGTATATGAAAGGAAATACAGCTGTATACATATATAACATTATAAACAATGCATAAAAAAAAAAACAAATTAGGGATATTTTCGAGGCCAGCATCGCCAGTACTGTATTATTGGAGACGCTAGTGTCGCCGATACTGCTTTATTGGAGACGCCAGCGTCGCCTATACTTTTTTTTTTAATTCTCAAGTAATTTAATCTCTTCATCTACAATATTTAATTTTAAGAATTAAAATGTATATGAAAGGAAATACAGCTGTATACATATATAACATTATAAACAATCCATAAAAAAAAGAAAAAAAAACAAATTACGGCTATTGGGGGTGCCAATGTCGCCAATACTGTATTATTGGCGACGCTGGCATCGCCATACTGCATTATTGGAGACGCCAGCATCGCCTTTACTTCTTTTTTTTTTTTTTAATTCTCAAGTAATTTAATCTTTTCATCTACAATATTTAATTTTAAGAATTAAAATGTATACGAAAGGAAATACAGATGTATACATATATAACACTATAAAAATTGCATAAAAAAAAAAACAAAATAGGGCTATTGGCGATGCCAGCGTTGCCAATACTGTATTATTGGCGACGCTGGAGTCGCCCATACTGCATTATTGGAGACGCCAGCGTCGCCTTTACTTCTTTTTTTTTTTAATTCTCAAGTATTTTAATCTCATCATCTACAATATTTAATTTTAAGAATTAAAATGTATACGAAAGGAAATACAGATGTAAACATATATAACAGTATAAACATTGCATAAAAAAACAAATTTGGGCTATTGGCGATGCCAGCGTTGCCAATACTGTATTATTTGCGACGCTGGAGTCGCCCATACTGCATTATTGGAGACGCCAGCGTCGCCTTTACTTCTTCTTTTTTTTTAATTCTCAAGTATTTTAATCTCTTCATCTACAATATTTAATTTTAAGAATTAAAATGTATACGGAAGGAAATACAGATGTATACATATATAACATATCCATCATACAATTTGTTAACATAATTTTTATCAACTATGCCAACAAAGTATAGATATTGCAAGCAAATTCTTTAAAGCTATTATATAAGGCAATTTACATGCAATCATAACTGACATAATTGTTGTGTTCAGTATGCACTATACATATATATTTATGTTTATATGATGATACCATATACGATTGATTTTATAGTTTTCAACAATAATATGTAATTATAAACATTGCATAAAAAAAACAAATTAGGGCTATTGGCGACGCCAGCGTCGCCAATATTGTATTATTGGCGACCCTGGAGTCTCCCATACTGCATTATTGGAGACGCCAGCGTCGCCTATACTTTTTTTTTTTAATTCTCAAGTAATTTATTCTCTTCCTCTACAATATTTAATTTTATGAATTAAAATGCATATGAAAGGAAATACAGCTGTATACATATACAACATTATAAACAATGCATAAAAAAAAAATTAGGGCTATTGGCGAGGCCAGCATCGCAAATACTGTATTATTGGAGACGCTGGTGTCGCCGATACTGCTTTATTGGAGACGCCAGCGTCGCCTTTACTTCTCTATTTTTTTTAATTCTCAAGTAATTTAATCTCTACATCTACAATATTTAATTTTAAGAATTAAAATGTATATGAAAGAAAATACAGCTGTATACATATACAACATTATAAACAATGCATAAAAAAAAAAACAAATTGGGGCTATTGGCGAGGCCAGCGTCGCAAATACTGTATTATTGAAGACGCTGGTGTCGCCGATACTGCTTTATTGGAGACGCCATCGTCGCCTTTACTTCTGTATTTTTTTTAATTCTCAAGTAATTTAATCTTTTCATCTACAATATTTAATTTTAAGAATTAAAATGTATATGAAAGGAAATACAGCTCTATACATATATAACATTATAAACAACGCATAAAAAAACTAAAAAAAAATTAGGGCTATTGGCGAGGCCAGCGTCGCAAATACTGTATTATTGAAGACGCTGGTGTCGCCGATACTGCTTTATTGGAGACGCCAGCGTCGCTTTTACTTCTGTATTTTTTTTAATTCTCAAGTAATCTAATCTCTTCATCTACAATATTTAATTTTAAGAATTAAAATGTATATGAAAGGAAATACAGGTGTATACATATATAACATTATAAACAATGCATAAAAAAAAAACAAATTAGGGCTATTGGTGAGGCTAGTGTCGCAAATACTGTATTATTGGAGACTCTGGTGTCTCCGATACTGCTTTATTGGAGACGCCAGCTTCGCCTTAACTTCTTTTTTTTAATTCTCAAGTAATTTAATCTCTTCATCTACAATATTTAATTTTAAGAATTAAAATGTATATGAAAGGAAATACAGCTGTATACATATATAACATTATAAACAATGCATAAAAAAAAAAAAAAAACAAATTAGGGCTTTTGGCGATGCCAACGTCGCCAATACTGTATTATTGGAGACGCTGGCATCGCCCATACTGCATTATTGGAGACGCCAGCGTCGCCTTTACTTCTTTTTTTTTTTTTTAATTCTCAAGTAATTTAATCTCTTCATCTACAATATTTAATTTTAAGAATTAAAATGTATACGAAAGGAAATACAGATGTATACATATATAACATATCCATCATACAATTTGTTCACATAATTTTTATTAACTATGCCAACAGAGTATAGATATTGCATGCAAATTCTCTAAAGCTATTATATATGGCAATTTACATGCAATCATAATTGACATAATTGTTGTGTTCAGTATGCACTATACATATATATTTATGTTTATATGATGATACCATATACGATTGATTTTATATTTTTCAACAATAATATGTAATTATAAACATTGCATAAAAAAACAAATTATTGCTATTGGCGACGCCAGCGTCGCCAATACTGTATTATTGGCGACACTAGAGTCTCCCATACTGCATTATTGGAGACGCCAGCGTCGCCTATACTTTTTTTTTTTTAATTCTCAAGTAATTTAATCTTTTCATTTACAATATTTAATTTTAAGAATTAAAATGTATACGAAAGGAAATACAGATGTATACATATATAACATTATAAACATTGCATAAAAAAAAAACAAAATAGGGCTATTGGCGATGCTAGCCTTGCCAATACTGTATTATTGGCGACGCTGGAGTCGCCCATACTGCATTATTGGAGACGCCAGCGTCGTCTTTACTTCTTCTTTTTTTTTAATTCTCAAGTATTTTAATCTCTTCATCTACAATATTTAATTTTAAGAATTAAAATGTATTCGAAAAAAAATACAGATGTATACATATATAACATATCCATCATACAATTTGTTAACATAATTTTTATTAACTATGCCAACAAAATATAGATATTGCATGCAAATTCTTTAAAGCTATTATATATGGCAATTTACATGCAATCATAATTGACATAATTGTTGTGTTCAGTATGCACTATACATATATATTTATGTTTATATGATGATACCATATACGATTGATTTTATATTTTTCAACAATAATATGTAATTATAAACATTGCATAAAAAAAACAAATTAGGGCTATTGGCGACGCCAGCGTCGCCAATACTGTATTATTGGCGACCCTGGAGTCTCCCATACTGCATTATTGGAGACGCCAGCGTCGCCTATACTTTTTTTTTTTAATTCTCAAGTAATTTAATCTCTTCCTCTACAATATTTAATTTTATGAATTAAAATGCATATGAAAGGAAATACAGCTGTATACATATACAACATTATAAACAATGCATAAAAAAAAAACAAATTAGGGCTATTGGCGAGGCCAGCGTCGCAAATACTGTATTATTGGAGGCGCTGGGGTCGCCGATACTGCTTTACTGGAGACGCCAGCGTCGCCTTTACTTCTCTATTTTTTTTAATTCTCAAGTAATTTAATCTCTTCATCTACAATATTTAATTTTAAGAATTAAAATGTATATGAAAGAAAATACAGGTGTATACATATACAACATTATAAACAATGCATAAAAAAAAAAAAACAAATTGGGGCTATTGGCGAGGCCAGCGTCGCAAATACTGTATTATTGAAGACGCTGGGGTCGCCGATACTGCTTTATTGGAGACGCCAGTGTCGTCTTTACTTCTGTATTTTTTTTAATTCTCACGTAATTTAATCTCTTCATCTACAATATTTAATTTTAAGAATTAAAATGTATATGAAAG
>QANX01003824.1:18013-28589 GCA_003254975.1 Ochetophila trinervis
TTTTTTTTTTTTGTTGCATTGTTTATTGTTCAAAAATTCAATGTCAATCAGATATGGTAACATATAAACATAAATATATATACCTTATCATTGCTCGCCTAATATGAACAATGAAAATAAAAATAAAAAAAGAAAAAATAAGGGTATTGGCGACGCCAGTGTCGCCAATACTGTATTATTGGCGACGCTGGTGTCGCCAATACTGTATTATTGGCGACACTAGCGTCGCCTATAGTGCCGAAATTTTATTTTTTTTTTTAAATTCTCAAGTAATTTAATCTCTTCATCTACAATATATAATTTTAAGACTTAAAATTTATAGGAAAGAAAATACAGATGTATACGTACATCAACTTATAAAAAATATGGAATTAAATATGGTAGTGAAAGGCAATAGTTTGAAGATATAGTTGCATAATTAATTGACATAATTGTTGTGTTCAATATGCACTATACATATATATTTATGTTTATATGAGGATACCATATATGATTGATTATACATTAATTTTTCAACAATAATTGTCAACTTATGAACAATGAAAAAAATAAAAATAAAAAAAGAAAAAATAAGGGTAATGGCGACGCCAGTGTCGCCAATACTGTATTATTGGCGACANGATACCATATATGATTGATTATACATTAATTTTTCAACAATAATTGTCAACTTATGAACAATGAAAAATAAAAAAAGAAAAAAAGAAAAAATAAGGGTATTGGCGACGCCAGTGTCGCCAATACTGTATTATTGGCGACACCAGCGTCGCCTATAGTGCCTCAATTTTTTTTTTTTTTTAATTCTCAAGTAATTTAATCTCTTCATCTACAATATATAATTTTAAGACTTAAAATTTATAGGAAAGGAAATACAAATGTATACGTATATCAACTTATAAAAAATACAAAAAAAAAAAATAAGAAATTATTGTTCAAAAATGGAATATCAATCATACTATATATAACCCTACATATATAGATAAAATATATACATATACATATTATATATACAAAACAACATCCTACCAAATATATGAAATATTTTTATTGATATTACACAAACATGTTTACATAGATCATAAATTATCCATATATATGAATCTCGAGCATATCATTATCAGGTTTACATTAAAATCTCCAGATGTCGATCGGCATCTCGATCCACATATGAAAAATGAGGGGCAGAAAAAGAAATCCGGATCCGGCCTTGTCCAAGTATTTGTTGCCTTGCCGTTTTATGATACTGGACAAGGAAGCCTCCTCTATGACAATGAAATATTTGATCTTTAGAGGTACATGAAATACCTGGAGAATATACGACCATTTGAAGTGGGTCGAACAGATGAAAGAGAAAGAATATATGACCATTTGAAGTGGGTCGAACAGATCAAAGAGGCTAAAGATCATAAATATTTCATCATTTCCATATATTTTGAAATAATATCAGCTAAGAGATCATGAAACCAAGAAGAATTTCAGTACATGCATAGTTGCTTTTTTTTTTCCGATGGTCGAAGAATATTTTATTCTTTCCTTTTATTTTGAAATAATTTCAGCTGAATAATTAGGCATAACAGCTGAAACTATTTCAAAATATAAGGCAAGAAAGATATATATATATATATATATAAAAGAGAGAAACAAATCATGAAATGTGGATTGTTAACGTGAGGATGTGCCTATTTATAGATACATAATGGTTGGTGAAAATTAAATGTTAGTAGATAGGTTGGAATTAAATATGGTAGTGAAAGGCAATAGTTTGAATATATGGGCGATGCTATTGTCGCCAATCTGAAGTTATGGGCGACGCTAGCGTCGCATAGTGAAAGGCAATAGTTTGAATATATGGGCGACGCTAGCGTCTCCAATTTGAAGTTATGGGCGACGCTAGCGTCGCCAATTTTAATTTATGGGCGACGCTAGCATCGCCATTAAGTGTTTTTTTTTTCCCTATATATTTCTTTTACAATAATAGATGAGTTGATTACAAGATAGAATGAAACCTTTAATATGTATGAAGGTGAAGTACCTGAAGTGTATGGATCGACGATTTGTAGCTAGTCGATCATATAAAAGGAGAGCTGGTCAAAACTTTTTTGACATTTCCATATATTTTGAAATAGTTTCAGCTAAATCGAAGAAAAAAAAACGTAAGAATATTTATGCATATGTATGATTTTTTTTTTTTGATGATTGTTTCTTTTATTGTAATAGATGATTTTTTTTCATAATATTGATACGTATTTATAGATACAGAATGGTAGGTGTGAATTGATTATATTTTGGTATTGTGAAATAATTGTATGTGGTAGGTGTTGGCGCGCAACTATTTCGCGACACCTGCTCCAATGGGTGTCGCTGAATGTGATTGCCGCGTATATTTTCCGCGACGCGTTATTAATGCCCGTCGCAAATGTATTTGGCGCGCAGATTTTCGGCGACACTTGTGGAATGCCTGTCGCGAAATGTATTTGGCGCGCTTATTTTTCGCGACACATGCCGATTTTGTGTCGCCGAATATGCTTCGCGCCACATTTTTCGCGACGGTTTTCGATCGTGCGTCGCGGAAGCTGATTTCACGCACATTTTAGCGACGTGGGTGCGTCGCTATTTTGTTCAAATAAAGGCGACGCACTATATTTGTGTCGCCGTTAGTTTATCGCGACGTAAATTTTTTGCTTCGTCGCACATTTAGTGTCGCCGATTAAGGTTTTTGGCGTAGTGAATCAATTGAGATGCAACTTGAATTATTTTATTATTTTTAATTAATAGGCAAACATGGTTTCAATTTGAAGAGGGATAATGCTCAATTAAATTCAGGAAAATACTAGAAGTGCCAAATATATTTACCAAAATCTATTTTAAAGTATCATGTGTTAATATTTGATTAACTTATATGTAGTTACACTTGTTCATATAACTATATTATATTAATACATTAACTAATAAAATGTTAATCACACTTATATACATTTTGATATATTTCTAGCATTATTTTTTATTTATTAGGGCAGAACACAAAATAAATAAAAAGTAAAAAAAATTATATGTAATGGTTATACCATTATATATATATATAAACAATCTATAAATTTATGAAATATCATAATAAAATATATAAGCATTTATTTTTGGTAAACAATCTATTAATTATTAATATTTTATTATGCATGAATAATGTTATTCTATAATAGTAATATCTACACTTCTTCACAAATAAAATCTTGGATTCAGTCATTCAAATATTAAAAAAAAATAATAATTATTATGAATAGCTTATTCCAACGTATTATTCATTCGGCAGCTCTTTACCCGCTTTTCTTTCTCTAAATACGAAGTGATTTTACCAAAAAAAAAATGACTAAGCGAGTGACCCCAAAGGTCAGAAAATGCAGTGGTAATAGTATGTTTCCAAAGTCTGATTCAGTGTGTCAGCCTCCCTCCAAAAACTGACAAATACAAGG
Organism: Ochetophila trinervis; assembly: GCA_003254975.1. NCBI lineage: Eukaryota > Viridiplantae > Streptophyta > Magnoliopsida > Rosales > Rhamnaceae > Ochetophila > Ochetophila trinervis. Next base: position 21,481 of record QANX01003824.1, read on the forward strand.
CTATAAACATTCTTTATCAAAAAAAAAAACAAGGCTATAAACATTATGACACATTCACGGAAAGATTTTCATTCAAATCTTTTAAAAAATTTATCCATTGTAAATTATTTAAATATTATTTATTATGAATAATATTATTAATTATAAATTAATTTTACATAATATAAACTAAATATTATTTTTATAATAATATTATTTATTGTAAATTTGTTATAAAAAATATTATTTAAAAAAATAAATTATTAGCCATGAATTTTTTCAAAATTTTACTATAAGTTAATCCCAAATTCACACACAAAAGTCACAAAATTTATCTACCAAAAAAAAAAAGTCAAAATTTATTTTCTTCAGTATGCCTTCCTCAAAATTGATGATATTTATCTGATTATATATACACGTCATCTTCAATAAACTTTATCAAAAATTTAATATTCACTACGCCAAAAACCTTAATCGGCGACACTAAATGCGCGACGAAGCAAAAAATTTACGTCGCAATAAACTAACGGCGACACAAATATAGTGCGTCGCCTTTATTTGAACAAAATAGCGACGCACGCACGTCGCTAAAATGTGCGTGAAATCATATATCGCGCCTCGCGATCGAAAACCGTCGAAAAAAATGTGGTGCGAAGCATATTCGACGACACAAATTCGGCAAGTGTCGCCAAAAATCTGCGCGCCAAATACTTTTGCGACGGGCATTCGTAAAGCGTCGCGGAAAATATTCGCGGCAATCACATTCAGCGACACCCATTGGAGCAGGTGTCGCGAAATAGTTGCGCGCCAACGCCTACCACAATTATTTCACAATACCAAAATAATCAATTCACACCGATGTATCATTCTCTATCTATAAATACGTATCTATATTATGAAAGAAAATCATCTATTACTGTAAAAGAAACAATCATCAAGAAAATGAAAAAAATTATACATATGCATAAATATTCTTACTTTTTTTTTTTTCGATTTAGCTGAAACTATTTCAAAATATATGGAAATGTCAAAAAAGTTTTAACCAGCTCTCCTATTTTATGATCGATCAGCTACAAATCGTCGATCCATACGCTTCAGGTACTTCACCTTCATACATATTAAAGGTTTCGTTCTATCTTCTTTAAATGGGGGTGCGAAGAGGGGCGTCATCGGTGGGAGCAGCTACGAAGAACATACGTAAGTCAAGCTGCTGACTCGTACATTAATAAACTAAATTAGATTATTTAATAAACTAGTTAAATTATTTCGTGGTTGAAAAACTTATGTTTGCTAATTTTTCGATTAGTACTTTATTTATAACATATTGAAGTACTTGTAATCAACTCATCTATTATTGTAAAAGAAATATATATGAAAAAAAATCAATTTATTGGCGACGCTAGCGTCGCCCATAACAACAAATTGGCGACGCTAGCGTCGCCCATAACAATGAATTGGCGCCGCTAGCGACGCCCATAACAAAAAATTGTTTCAAATTAGCACTTCCAAATAGCTACTCCTCCGTCGATTAAAACATATATACCCGAACATATTTAATTCAACCTATATAAACATTTAATTTGCACCTACCATTAATTAGCACTGTAAAAGAAATAATATTTGGAAAAAAAAGAATAAACAAAATGTTACTAGCGACGCGAGCGTCACCATTAACATCAAAATAATATTCGCAATAACTATTTAATTCAATGTTAGCCCATAACTTCAAAATGGCGACGCATGCGTCGCCAATAACTTTACGCTACCGTATTTAATTCCAACTTATCTACTAACATTTAATTTGCACCAACCATTATGTATCAATAAATAGGCACATCCTCACATTAAAAATCCACATTTCATGATTTGTTTCTCTCTTTTACATATATATATATATATATGTCTTTCTTGCCTTATATTTTGAAATAGTTTCAGCTGTTATGCCAAATTATTCAGCTGAAATTATTTCAAAATAAAAGGAAAGAATGAAATATTCTTGAATCATCGGAAAAAAAAAAAGCAAATATGGAAATATTGATCTTCTTGGTTTCATTATCTTTTAGCTGATACTATTTCAAAATATATGGAAACGATGAAATATTTATGATCTTTACTCCCTTTCAGGTTTTCGACCCACTTCAAAATGTCGTATATTCTTCTGGTAGATCACCTATCTCTAAATCAAATATTTCATTGTCATACAGAGGAGGCTTCCTTGTCCAGTATCATAGAACGGCAAGGCAACAAATACTTGGACAAGGCGCGTATTTCTTCTTCTACTCCCATCGGTTAATTTTTCATATGTCGATCGAGATATGCAGAATTTAATGTAAACCTGATAATGATTTGCTCGAGATTTATATATATGGATAATTTATGATCTATGTAAACATGTTTGTGTAATATCAATACAAATATTTCATATATTTGGTCGGATATTGTTTTGTATATATAATATGTATATGTATATATTTTAGCTATATATATATGAAATATCCTTATAATTTATTCTCCACAAAAATATAGAAGAAACAATAATAATTTAATTAAATAATACTTAAGATATTAGGACCGTTTAAAAAGTAATTAATAAACGATCAAATAAATAAATATAAATTAATATGTTCATTAAACAATTGATTTTACAGTAGTTGAATTAACAAGCTTAATTAATTCAGTAAAAACAAATACTACAGTTCATTAATGAAACATTTAAACTTTAATTTATATATACACAAAATAATTCATTTCATTTGCGACGTTTGCGTCGCCTTTCCAATTTAAATTCTTTGTCTACCAACATGTAATGAATGCCTCATTTAATATTGTCCATCCACCCTTTTATAGTTGCAATAAATTATATTTATATTTTACGTTTTTTTTTTAACATTGTGTTTTACGTTATTAATTTAGTTTTAGTTTGTCGATTTATATATCATTTTTCCATGCGCAGAAACATCCTACGAAGCTGAACACAAACTCAACCAAAGTTGCACGTTGCAAGTAAGTTTACACGTAAACTCGAATTTCATATTATTTAAACGTTTAATACGCAATATTGCTGCATACTTGTGTTTTTGTTTTGTAATATTTTATCCTGGATTGTTTTTTGGTTACTTTCATATGCTGATGCAATACAAAGATTACTGCATTATTTACTCAAATAATATTTTGTCGAATGGATAAGTCATGGATATATTCGGATAGACGATCCACACGTTTTGCCAAAGGTGTGGACGAATTTTTAGAATTTGCGGCGAAAAATGTAAGTGATCGTAATGTCGTTCGGTGTCCTTGCATGAAATGTGGCAATATGACATTGCATTCTATGAAGGACATAAAAGGTCACATATATTGGAACGGATTCGATAGCAATTATAGGCAATGGGTTTGGCACGGTGAATCTTCCTACCAGTCAGCTGATGGCGATGCGTCTTCATAGTTTGTTAATCAATATTTAGAGTTCGATGAAGATGACAGCGATAGCGAAGAAGATGTGGCGTACAACAACATCAAAATGACTCGGGATGCCTTCGATAACATGCATTCCAATATTCCCAAAAATCCTGATCATTTTGCAAGTCTGTTGGAAGAGGCAGAGAAACCTTTGTTTCCAGGATGCACAAAATTTACCAAGTTATCGGCTGTTGTTAAATTATATAACTATAAGGGCAGATATGGGCATTCTGACAAGAGCTTTGATGCACTGCTGAAGTTGTTATCTGAGATGTTGCCGCGGGATAATGTCTTGCCAACTTCTATTTACTATGTTAAAAAGACACTAATTGCTTTGGGAATGAAGTACGAGAAGATACACGCATGCCCCGATAATTGTATTTTGTTTAGAAAATAGTTTGCGTATCTAATGCTATGTCCTAAATGTGGGTCATCCAGATGGAAAATTGGAAAAGATAACACAGTTACAAAAATCCCATCGAAGGTTTTATGCTATTTTCCATTGGTTCCACGTTTTAGAAGAATATTCCACAGTGTTTCGACAGCTAAGTATTTGCAGTTGCCTGCAAATGAGAGAAAGACTGTACGAGGCAAAATGCAGCACCCAGCGGATGCTCCGGCTTGGAAATTGGTAGACCGTTATTGGCCAGACTTTGCCGCAGAAGTTAGAAACCTTAGACTCGGTATTGCAGCCGATGGAATGAACCCGCATAGTTTACAAAGTAGTATCTACAGTGTTTGGCCTGTTATCAGTGTCGTGTATAATCTTCCTCCCTGGTTGTGCATGAAGCGAAAATTCATGATGTTGACCCTTCTAATATCTGGACCAAAACAGCCTGGCAACCGTATCGATGTATATCTGGAGCCTTTAATTGAAGAATTAAAATTGTTGTGGGAGGAGGGCATTGAAGCTTTTGATGCTTATCGTAAAGAAGAATTCACTTTACGGGCAGTGCTGCTATGGACAATAAATGATTTTCCCGCTTATGGCAACTTAGCCGGTCATGCAACGAAGGGATACCATGCATGTCCAATTTGCGGTCATAACACTTTTGCTATTCGCTTGCAACATGGCCGGAAAATGAGTTTTGTTGGGCATAGATGATTCCTGCTTCATAATCATCCATACCGAAAGCAAAAAAAGACTTTTAATGGGTTTTAAGAATTTGGAGAACCTCCGATACCATTGACTGGTGAGGAAATTTTGGATAAGCTTAATGCTTGTAGTTTTGACGACACAGGGAGAGGTAAAAAATTTTGCGGAGATGAGGTTGAACACTGTTGGAAAAAGAAGTCAATATTTTTTGACTTACAGTACTGGAAATATCTCCATATACGCCACAACTTGGATGTGATGCATATTGAGAAAAATGTTTGCGAAAGTATAATAGGTACATTGCTTAATATTCCAGGTAAAACGAAAGATGGAATAAATGCGAGGCTGGATTTAGTGGATATGGGCCTTCGGCTTGAATTGGCTCCTTCGGTACATGGAGCACGAACTTTTTTGCCTCCTGCATGTTATACGTTATCCAAACAAGAGAAACATCAATTTTGTCATTGTTTGGCAGAGCTAAAAGTTCTTGATGGTTATTCATCAAATTTTCGTAATATTGTGCGAATGGATGACTTGAAGCTTGTAGGGATGAAATCCCATGATAATCACACGTTGATGCAGCAGCTATTGCCTCTTGCAATACGTCCGGTGCTTCCTATCAACGTACGAGCTGCAATTGCTAGATTTTGTTTTTTCTTTAATTCAATATGTAAAAAATCAATCGAGACTGCATCCCTTGATGCCATACATAGTGATCTTGTGAGGACATTGTGCATGCTGGAAAAGTTCTTTCCACCATCCTTTTTTGATGTAATGGTTCATTTAACTGTGCACCTTGTACGAGAAGTTCGATTGTGTGGTCCAGTGCATTTCAGATGGATGTACCCATTTGAGAGGTACATGAAGCTATTGAAGAGTTATGTTCGCAACAAAAACCGACCAGAAGGTTGCATCGCCGAGAGTTATGTAGCTTAAGAAGCAATCAAGTAGTGAATACCAACGAGGGTTAGACGCAATTGGGAACCCTATTGGCAGATATCAAAGGCTGAATGACAGTGAGGATGTTGGTGCCCCTATTAAAGGTGGAAAGATGTACCAAATTGATCAAAAGCTTTGGGAGCAAATCCATATGACCGTTCTTTCAAATTCCCCGGAGGTGGAGCCATATAGGAGGTATGGATTTTTATTGTCAATATCTATTTCATATTGCACTTACATACATATATGCATGAAAATACGGTTTTCATTTTTTGTGAATTGTGTGTGTTGTTAGTTTTCATTTGGAAGCCTTAAAAGCCGATAAAAGAAACAGAGGAAAGAGGGCAAAATGGATTCAAGACGAGCACAACCGCACATTTATGTATTGGTTGCGTGATAAGGTATAGCTAATTTAAAATGTGAACTTATAATTGTTTAGTGCATGACATTTATGATGTCAACAATTTTTTTAATGCTCCTCAATATTCTAATTACTTCCAATATATATCATGGCATTAATAGGTTGACGCCGAGCGATGTATACCGAGTTGTAATGTGGATGACACATTGAGGTGGCTTGCACAGGGTCCACAGTGGGCGGTAACAAAGCATGAAGGGTATGTCATTAAAGAGGTTTGTTTCAACATTGTGGAAAGGGACAATAAACGTGTCACACAAAACAGTGGAGTGAAGATAGTAGCCCAAGGTATGCATTATGCAACAGCAAAAGACAATAATCCTATTTTAGCGAATATGACTTACTATGGTAAAGTAAGAGAAATTTGGGATGTCAATTACGTTCGTTTCCGCGTCACTGTTTTCATGTGTGATTGGGTTGACAGTAATACGGGTGTGAAAACTGATGATTTAGGCTTTAAATGTGTCAACTTTAATAAGTTAGGTCACATATCCGAACCATTCATCATGGCCTCACAAGCACAGCAAGTTTTTTACGTCGAGGATCAGGTTGATCCACGTTAGTCAGTAGTGCTATCTCCACCACAACGTGATGTATTTGTTGATGATGTTAAACAAGACGATGAAAACTAAGACGCTCCCATGAATCATAACCCATTTTCAGATCATCTCCCATGTGTGGAGCACGACATTGATGTTAATAGTGATCAAGATAGGGACGAAGTTTATATTCGTGAAGATTGTGAAGGGATGTGGCTATGATAATTATATGTCGTAATTTAATCTCAAGGAAATACATCTTGCCGAGCCTCAATCTATATATTTATGTTTATATAATACCATATATGATTGATTTTACATTTTTAAACAATAATGTGAACTTATAAACAAAGTATATAAAAAAAAGGGCTATTGGGGACGCCAGCATCGCCAATAATGTATTATAGGCGACGCTGGTGTCGCCAATAGTGCACTATTGGCGACACCAGCGTCGCCTATAATACATTATTGGCGATGCTGGCGTCCCCAATAGCCCTTTTTTTTATATACTTTGTTTATAAGTTCACATTATTGTTTAAAAATGTAAAATCAATCATATATGGTATTATATAAACATAAATATATAGATTGAGGCTCGGCAAGATGTATTTCCTTGAGATTAAATTACGACATATAATTATCATAGCCACATCCCTTCACAATCTTCACGAATATAAACTTC
>QANX01003824.1:36609-106170 GCA_003254975.1 Ochetophila trinervis
AAAAAAAAAAAAAAAAAAGCTGGGAAGAGCTTATAAGGTAGCACAAGATCATCAAGAATGAGTATTAAAATATATTTGACCTTACGCCCAGTTTGTCCAACGCTCAGTCATCACTTATCTATCTTTTTTTTTTTTTTTTGATGGATCATCACTTGTCTATCTGGTCCCGCATAGAGAGGCCAAACAGTTTTGGCAGAGGGGGAAGAACGCTAATTAAACAAACAATTAACCAATAGCACTTGGCATGTGCCATGAATTTCAAATAGCATGATATCATCTTTCATGAGCTATAGCGTCTTTTATGACAGGAACATTTGGATTTGAAAGTGGATTTAAGTTTCTGTTCAAGTGCCATGAAATTTCAAACATCCATTCAGAAGAAAATATATAAAAACGTACGTGCTAAACATACTGAAGGAGAAAATATAGGAATTTCCTACGTATAACTATGTAAAAATGGTTGTATGAAAAAACATATTAAAATGTCTTTTTGAAAAAGGGAAGCAATGATAAAGGAAGAAAAAAAAGAATAAGCTGAAAACAATGATATTTGAAAATGCAATTTGCCAAAAAGATAATAAAAATTAAATAAAGGGTCGGTTTGCATGAAACCGAAAGTTCAAAGGGACTAAATGAGTATTTATATTTCTTAGTCAAAAGGGACCAATTGTGAGCATTTATATTTCTTAGTCAAAATTTAATTTAATTTAATTTTTTTTCCCCGTGAGCTTTGGGTTGAGTAAGAGCGCAACACAGGTTGCAGTTAGGGGCCGAACCCAAATAAAATATGTATATATTATTTAGTATTTAGTATTACATTCAACAACAAAAATAGTATAAAACAATTTTTGATTAGAAATTTTAGTTTGGATGTCTACACTTATTTTTTTCTTTCAGCTATTCATGCATACCATTTTACAACTTCTATATTTTACTCATTTGACATTTTAATTCAAAAAAAATTCAAAAAAAACAAACCTTTCACATTTTTTCCTCTCACTTACGACAACTGTAACTCTCTCATTGTATGCATTCTTTTTGCATTCAAGCCCTCTTATGCGCTCTCTCTCACTCTTAACCTCCACTCTCACCACATGACAACCCTGAACATGATTAAGACTGCCTCTGGCAGAATCAAAGATCCAAACCATTGTAAAATATTCTGCTGGAAAGAAAACAAAAATTCCATCAAAAAGCCCTCCGAGAAGAAAACCCAAAATTCCACAGAAAAAAAAAAGAAATGCCGAAAAAGAGATCCAAAAACGAGCATTAAAGCGTGTACGAACCAATTCTATGCAACCCAATCCGAAATTGATGGAGAACCCCAAAAAGAAAGAACTCGAGCCTCAAATTGCCAAACAATCCAATGAGATTAGGATTTGACCTTTGTTTTTTTTTAAAGTTGTTACATTTTGTCTAAGGATATTTAGAATATGCATGTAGATTATAAATTAGCTGGAAAATTGACCTACACGACATATGGTTATGTTTGTGTATTGTTCGAAGTCCTCTATAAATATACCCTGCCCATCACAAAATATGCCACCCTACATTAGGGTAGTGTGTTTCACATAGGGTGGGGTTCACGTTGAGTTAATAATAGTGTGAACCCCGCCCTTGGTCATAACACCCAATCCTACGTTAGGGCAGTGTGTTCCACGTAGTGTAGGGTTCACATTGTGTTAATGCAAGTGTGAACCCCGCTCTTGGCTATAACACCCCGCCTTATGTTAGGGTGGTGTATTTCACATAAGGCAAGCTCACATTGTGTTAATGCAAGCGTGAACCCCACATTTGGTCATAACATCCTGCTCTATGTTAGAGAGGTGTGTTTTACCAAAGGGCGGGGGTTCATTACACTAAAGGTGTGAACCCCACCTTTAGAATTTTGACTTTGCCCATCGTAAGGGCGCAATGTTTAACCAAAGAGCGATATTCATCACATTAAAGACGATGTGAACCTCACCATTCTGTGACAAGGGTTTCAAAAACTAAAGGTGGAGTTCATGTGTTTGGCACCCAGATATTTTTACAAATGTCGTTATTATGTGACAAGGTATTCCAAAGGCTCAGAAACATTTATTGAATAACTTAAAGCCAAGATTTCATCATACAGTCAGACCTTCCTCACCATTAAAAGCATAAAGAGCAAGCTTATGGTGGAGCAGATCCAGGAGTTTAAAAAGAATTGCTTTAGCCATTTCTTCAGCATGCAAAAGGTTTTGCACCAAAGCAACTTGATTTAACTCCTAGGATTGAGCTTGGTAGAGTACGATGACAAGGAAGTCATGGAGTTCAAGTTTTGTGCAAGCGGTGCGAAGTTCACCAAATGAGATTTTGCGACAGTGATGGGGTTGACATTCAGCCAAGACGATGACAAGAATGATATAAACATCATGGTCCAAGGTATCTTGGTCCAATTCATGAAGAACTCAAACTTGACCTCGATCGATTAGATGAGCTCCATACTTTTTTTAAAAGGGGTCAGTACGATAACAACAAAGATACAATCAAAATGGCTACTGCATTTCTTGAATAACAAACCCAAAGGACTGCCCTAGAGAAGCAACATCGAAATGAGGTTCTTAGATTTTGTTGAGGATTTGGACAAGTTTAACAGCTAGCTATGTGGGATGTACGATCATGACTTGACTTAATTCTCTTTTCTTGAAGCCACCTAAATTGAGCAATGCATCCAACATTTTGACCTTATGGGATTCCCCCAAGCTTTTCAACACCTAATCTTAATTGATCAATGCATTTTGATGTTAATATATAATTATGTACGTAATTAATACTTGGTTGTTATTGTAGATGTGAACTTACGATTCTATTCCTAAGATACATGAGGAGGGCTTCGCAAGTAGGTAAGGATGACCATGCCCTGTATTTTGGGGTGGAAGGTTTCTAAGCATTCCAGAATAAAAGAAACTCAGATATGCATTTTTGCAAAAAAAAAAATTAAGTACATTCTTTATTTTAGTATGTTGGTTACTTAAATATTTAGGTTCAACTAACATTGTTTCTCTACATTTCAGTATGAGGTATGTTGAACATTACATCCAAAAAGGAGTACATGAAGGCTTTCAATGGTGGGCATTGTAAAGAGTAGTGTCAAGCCCCACTGATCATTGAGACATATCCTAAATAGCTTGAAGAGCTTGCAGTCGTTGGTGTAGCTGATCCATTGTCTCAACCTTGGAAGCCAACGTCCCTACGGGCACCTGTAACACCCCGTCCCAGGGAAAATATTGAAATTTCTCAAAGTTGACCGAGTTGACCAAGTTTGACCAAGGAAGGGCTCGGGGTTGACTTTTTGGTGTGAGCGTGCTATAATTTTGACCGTAGTACCGTTGCGTAGAGCTAGTCAATACGAGTCCGTAGACTAGTGGCACGCTCGATTTGGAGTTAAAACCGAGAAGTTATGACCGGAAGAGAGTGAGGGGTATTTTGGTAAATTGCTGTGGCAGGGAAAAATGACCATTTTGCCCCTGCCTTTATGTGTTTTAGCTGGAAGGTTCTGCAGGGACAGCAGAGGCACGGCCAGTTTTCTCCCCCTCTCGCGCAGCCACTCATCGCGCAACTTCCGACCGCTGGCCACGGTCAAATCCCGGCCAGATCAGGCCGGAAACCACCCAGGAAATGACCCCGCCGACCCCCTCTCTCCTTGGGCACCGGTGGCTCGCCGTGGAAAGGTCCAGACAGCCGGAAATTTAAAGAAATCCGGCCAGCTGCGATTTTCAAAATTGCCGGATTAGGCCTGTTTCCTGCGCCGATCAGCCGCGCCACCGCCTGGGTTTGGAAGCCCACTTGCCCGGCCACCTTTTCCTACCGGCGGCAGCCCGTGGAACAGTCCAGATCGCCGGGAAAGGTGAGAAATCCGGTCAGCTGCTTTTTTCGCGATTCGCCGGATTTCGGCAGAGTCAGGCCAGCCCACTGCCCGGGAAAGCTTCGCCGGACCCTCCTCTATCCTTCCCCACCCTCGACTGGCCGTGAAACGCCGCGGTTTGCCGGAAACGACGACGGATCCGGAGAGGGCCGTTTCTCCTCCGGTCGCCGGATCTCGGCGGTTTCCGGTGATGAAACCGGTCCTTTCCCCCTATTTTGGACCTTCCGAAACTAATTCCGGCCTCCGTTCGTCTCGAAGCTCGCTCGTGTGGACTGCATGATTTGAGGGTGCTCGGCCGCCGTTTCCCGGCCATTTTCGGGCCACCACCGGCGGTGGTTGGACGAGGTAAGTTCTCGGTTGCACCCTACTCTCCGCGAGCTTCGTTTCGATATGTAATTTGTGTATTATAACTGAGTATTGGAATTTACCCGGTTTGAACTGTAGTGTTAATAATTGTTAAAATAGAAATTGTTGTTAATTGGTGATATAGTTATGTGTGGTGATGTTTTGGTGCTTGCTGTGGAATTGAATGTGTATGTGGGTTGATTGTTGCGAATCGACTGGATTCCGTATGTGGATTTGGGTGTAATCATTGTGTAACTTTATTTATGAGAATTCGATCGAGTGAACTGTTCTGTAGAATGTATATGGAAGCATATAATTACTGTGAGATAAGTAGTTGCTGGTTGATTGTGTTGGAATTAGTTGAAATTGTAAATTGGTTGTATGAAAATAATTGTGGACTGGGTCGGTGAATACTTTTATTGAATTGTTGTGTTTGGGAATGATTTTGCTTGATGAGCATATACATTATATGTTATTGTGTATTAATCATTATAAATTGTGTTTGTGCGAATTGTAAATGAATTGTCTGTGATATTAATTTTGGTTAGTGGGTGATGTGTGGCATTTATACTTAATATGTGGTAATTTATTTATTGTGTATTTTTCTTTGGATTAAATGCTGAATGTGTTTGATTGTAGCATATTTGTGTAAATATGCTTTCGGAACTACAGGTAGCTTGATCCCTCGTAGAAAGGGTATGTAGGCAGCTCAGTTTTAGACTGAGTGCAGCTACACCGTACTTAAACAATATATTTGTTTAAGTGTTGAGTTACGTACTGATTTGTGATCTAATTGTGTGGGAAATGCGTGCTGGTAGAATAAAGATGGTTTAGGACTGGTTTTCTTGCAGGTTTGTAGCTTTTAGCATTTTTGGGGAGTGTTAGAAACAGCCAAAATGCTGCCGAAATTTTTAATAAAATTTCCGGCAATAGTGAAACTTTTCGGTCTGTTAATTCTTACCCTTTTAAAAAAATTTTGTTTAGCGGGTTTTTCATGACTGCTTGTGGCTTAATGGCAACATTAAGTCACGCAGGCAGGATCTTTGCGGGTCGGGTCCTGTCAGCACCAATCCATCCTAATGATAAAAATTTAAATGACATAGTTTAGATTTTACAAAAGTTAATTTTTGCTTATTTTAACTAACAATAAGTTAATTTTTATTTATTTTTTACAGATAAATGTGATAGTTAGGCATCTCAATTGCATTGAGCTTATATGCACTGCAATTATGACAAAACTAAGCTGTAAAGTATGAATTTTATTTAATATACACTGCAATTATGCTTTTTATGTTATTTAAACATGTAATAAAACCAACATTTGAAATATTTTTTTTTGTAACGTAGGAATCGATGCATGATCCATCACCGCCATACGATCCACCACCACTTGTATCGTCACCTCCATCGACACTTTGCTATCACTAGCATCGGGGGATCCATTGGTTTAATGGATCCACAGCACCGTACGATCCACGAGTGAGCACGAGTAATCACCACTGTGTAATAAAAATGAGGTGGTTGTGTCAAGGTAGCTCGCAGTAATAGAGAGCACTGACTCTCAGCCATTGGCTCTTTTGATTCTGATTGACATTGACAATTCGATAGACTGGAGGAATTTTGCATATCACAGTGTCGCAAATCCACACGAGCTGCATAGAATGCCATATGCAATCATCAGCTGCCACAACGTGGAGGTGTTGCCAGATAGATGTGTAAAGTGGGCCGTGCCGTTCTGGTCGATCGATTTAAAAGTTTGTTCATTCGTGCTTATGCTAGTCCATTTATTTTTCATGTCGTGTTCGTACTAGCCCAAGCACTTATGTACTCATGCCATATTCGTGCCGAACACATGTCGTGCTCGTATAAGACACTGATTGTATCCGTGCCAATTATATTTTGCATATTTTTTATAATATAAATTATATAGCTGGATAATTTTTTTTCAAAATAAATACTATAAATAAATTAAATTAACAATTAAATAATATATTTTATTTTTTATTTAGTAAATAACACAATAAGTATTTATAACTAAAAAAATAAAAAGTATATATTAATAGTTTTATTTTATATATTTTATTTCAAATCAATATTTAAATTTAAATACACATTTGAGTAATAATTAACCAAGTTATCTTTTTAATTTTGAGCTCTAGATTTTAATAGATTAATTTTACATAGTCTATTATTGTAAAATAAATCTTTATACAATAGATTTAATATGATAAAATTATTTATTATTGTTTGGATTGTGCTAAGTTTATATTTTACCTAAATAGTTAGTATGTATGTCAAAATAGTTTGTCATGTGCTTGTGTCGTGCTCGATCCACCACGTGTCTAGCATCTGTCGTGCTTGTGTCATATATGGTATAATATAAACTCGTATCGTGTTATACACGGTCCATCACATGTTGAATATAATATAGTTTGTAATTTATTGTGTTTACACTATGATTAATTTTAACGTGCTTCTATTGCCAGAGCTTGCCGATGGGACGTACTCAAGTAGAATGCGCCTATAAACCTATAAATAGATTCACCAAAAAGAAAAAAAAAAACCATAAACAGTACGAAGGGGCTATAGATAAATTCTCAAAAAATGGAGGTCCACGAAGGAATTAAATTCTGCTTCGAAGCCTCCAAATGATTTGGCAGCACTTTTGCGATTGGTACTTGACTTAGTATACAACTCTAGCTACCACAAATGTTCGTGGGGCCGTGCGGGAGACACAAATGTTTGTGAGGGCGTGACATGGAATGATAGCGAGGGCAGTCAGAAACATAATCTAAACGAGTAATAATATTTTAATAAAAAAGTCTAAGGGGGATGTATTCAATTCAAAGTTTAATGGATTTAAATGGAGTTGTAGATTTTAAAAGAATTCATAGATTTTTATGGAATTCTATGGATTCTGTATAAAATTCATAAGAATCCAATGAAATACATGAAAAATATGTGGGATTTCAGTTAGATTTTTTCATTCACAAAATTCCTTTTAAAATCCAATGAAATCCATTAAAATCTATCATTTTTTAAAATCTTTTACAGTCAATGACTTTTTGAATACCTTCAGATTTTAAAAGACTTCTATAAAGTCTTAATTGAATACACCTAGATTTTAATAGACTTTTATAAAATCCATTAAAATCTAAATTGAATACATTTTGATTTCTATAGACTTATTTGAAATTTAAATTGAATACCTCTAGACTTTTAAACTCTTTCAAAATCCAACAAATTCTAAATTGAATACATCCCCCTAAGAAAACACATTTGTTTACCTCTGGATTTTGCACTGTGACAAAAACTATGTGTGGGGCCGGGGGTGGGGTCGATTTGATAGCATTTGGAAAAAGGTAAGTGAACGTCAGGGATTTTGTACACTACAACTATAGTATAATTATAAAGTGATATTATTTATAAATAAAATAATATTATTTATAAATAAAGTAATGTTATTAAAATTTATGATAAAGTAATATTATTTATAAATAAAGTAATAAAATTTTGAACGAAATAATATTAATATGTTATTTTATTTATGAACAATATTATTTTATTTGTAGATAATGTTACTTTATTTACAGATAATATTATTTATTTATGGATAATGGTTGTATTAATACAACTATTTTAATAGTTGTACTGTAGATAGAAATTTCCACTGTAGATAGACCCACATGTTTGAGTTGATCATGCACGTGTCAATTATATTTTATATATTTTTTATAATATAAATTATATAGCTGAATAAAAATTATTCAAAATAAATATTATAAATAAAAATTAACAATTAAATAATATATTTTATTTTTTATTTCGATGATAATACAATAAGTATTTACAACTAAAAAAATATATATTAATAGTTTTATTTTATATATTTTATTTCAAATCAATATTCAAATTTAAATATACATTTGAGTAATAATTAATTAAGCCATCTTTTTAATTTTGAGCTTTAAATTTTAATAGATTAATTTTATATAGTCTATTGTTGTAAAACAAATCTTTATACAATAGATTTTATATGATAAAATTATTTATTATTGTTTAGATTGTGTTAAGCTTGTATTTTATCTAAATAGTTAGTATGCATGTCAGTGTAGTTTATCATGTGTTTGTGTCGTGCCTGATTTATCACGTGTCTAGCATTTGTCGTGCTTGTAACATGTCTAATCCATTATAAACTCGTATAATACTGAACACGGTCTATTATGTACTGAATATAATACGATTTGTGTTTGAAATGTGTTTAATTTTAAGGGATAATTTCATATGCACCCCATGACCTATAGTATAATTTTAAATACGACCTCGTGGTTTCGTATAATGCATAAACACTCATTTGCCGTTAATAAAATCTGTTAGATATAACGGTAGAAGGGTATTTTAGTCTTATAATCTTATAATACTTCTCTCTCTCTCTCTCTCTCTCCTCCCTCCCTATCTCTTTTTTAATTTTTCTTTCTCTCTTTCTCTCCTATATTTATCTCTTATTTCTCTCCCTGTTTTCCCCTCTCCTCTCCCAATTTTTTTTTCCTCTCTATTTCTCTATTCTCTTCCTATTTCTCTCTTCTTCTTTTTTTCCCTTCTCCTCTCTGTTTCTCTTTTCTCTTCCCATTTCTCTTCTTTTTTTTTTCTCTCCTCTCCCTGATTTTTCTCTCTCTTTTTTTTTCCCTTCTCCTCTCTGTTTCTCTTTTCTCTTCCGATTTCTCTCTTCTTTGCTGGCACTGTTTGCAGGCGGAGATGGATACAAAGTGGAAGAGAAGAACGGTTCTACTGCTGGGCTGGCTTCGGCTCTACCTTTTTCTTTCTCTTTTTTCTATCACTTCCAATATGGAGTATTGGAGAGAATCGGATCTTGAAAAAAAAATGGATGCATATGGAACTGATATATAAATTATCAAAATCAGAAATTTTTGAAATTAAGAAAAAGAACTTATAATACTTTATTTGTTTGGAAATTAGTAAGAAATACAAATTCGAATCTGCTGTTAGGAGTAAAATTTGCAGATGAAGGGGTGTTTTTGCAAACTTGATTTTGAAAAAAATGAATGGCAACTGGTTTGTGGTTGTCTGTCATTATGGTTATGCTGGTAGGATAGCTCAAAAACTGGTTTGTAGTTATGGTTATGCTTGTAGGATAGCTCAAAAAATTTTCTAACTGTCTTGCTATGTACATCTGCTGTTAGGAGTAAAATTTGCACATGAAGGGGTGTTTTTGCAAACTTGATTTTGAAAAAAATGAAAGGCAGCTGGTTTGTGGTTATGCAAAAACTATTTTTGCAAATTTGCAGAGTAAATTTTTTTTTTTTAATTTTCAAAATTTATTATTATTTTAATCAATACAATGGTATTTTGGACATTTTATCCTATGACATAGACCTGATATGGACAGCAGTGTTAAGTCAGAACTCCATAAAAAATGTTTATACATTATATGAAACTACAGAGTCGTATTTAAAATTATATTATATGTCGAAAGGTGTATATGAAATTCTTTTTAATTTTAACATACTGTATCTGTACAGTCTGTTTAATTTTATACCTCTGTTACCAGAGCTGCCGATGGTACGTAGTCGAGTAGTATGCGTCTGTAAACCCATAAGCAGTACGAAGGGTTTATAGATAAATTCCCAAAAAAACGGAGGCCCACGAAGGAATTAAATCCGGCTCGGAAGCGTCCATTGGGTACACAACTCTAACTACCACAAATGTTCGTGGGGCCGTGCGGGAGACACAAAATGTTTGTGGGGATGTGACGTGGAATGATAGCGAGGGCAGTCAGAAACGTCCAAATTCTAAACAAGGAATAATATATTAAGAAAACACATTTGTTTAATTTTGCACTGTGACAAAAACTACGTGTGGGGCCGGGGCGGGGTCGATGTGATAGCATTTGGAAAAAGGTAAGTGAACGTGAGGTGATTTTGTACAGTATATTTATTATAATATTATTTATAAATAAAATAATATTACTAAATTTATGATAAAGTAATATTTTTTATAAATAAAATAATAAAATTTTTAACAAATAATATTAATATATTATATTATTTATAAAAAATATTAATATATTTACGGATAATATTCATTTATGAATAATAATTGTATAAATATAATTATTTTAATAGTTATACTGTAGATAATAAATCCTACGTTTGAGTTAATTATATCCGTGTTAATTATATTTTACAGTTATTTTTTAATATAAATTATATAGATGAATAAAAATTATTTAAAATAAAAATTATAAATAAATTAAATTAACAATTAAATAATATATTTTATTTTTTAATTATTTAGCATGTGACGTGTTTGGTTTGTCACGTGTCTGTGTCATGTTTGGGTTGTCACATGCCTGTGTAGTACTTGGCTCATTAAATACTTGTGCCGTATCAAACACGGTCTATTACGTATTTTGTGTTTAATATGACACGGTTTATAACATANTTTATACAATAAATTTTATATAATAAAATTATTTATTATTGTTTGAATTATATTAAATTTGTATTTTACCTAAATAGTTAGTATGTATATCACCATAGCTTATTATGTGCTTGTGTCGTGCCCAATCTATCACGTGCCTAATATCTATTGTGTTTGTGTCATATCTGATCCATTATAAACTCGTATTGTACTAAACACATATTTCGTGTTGAATATGGTATGATTTGAGCTTTGCTTAATTTTCACGTGTTCATACGGTCTGTTTATTTTTCTTACCCTCTATAGCTAGAGCTGCCGATGGGACGTAGTCGAGTAGTATGCGCCTATAAACTCATAAACAGTACGAAGGGTCCATAGATAAATTCTCAAAAAAAGGAGGACCAGGCTTGTAAGCGTCCAAATTAAATCGGTCTTGACTCATAGAAGCGTCCAAATTAAATCGGTCTTAACTCTAACACAAACTATGGCCCATATCGATTGCAATTGGGAAAAAGGTATCCGTACCCTTAGAATTATGGTAGGAAGTCTAAAGCAAATGTATACCATCACCGATGGAGTTGAATAAGACGACTGTGTGAATTTCTTGTTCATTCTCGGTTCTATAAAATTCTTTTAAGATTTCCGTGCGAGTCGAGTTGAGGATGGACTTGAAGAAGATTATTGTATCTCTAGCGGCCAGTTTGTTGTCTTTGCTGGAGTTGAAATATCAAGGAATGAATGTTTCAGCTTTTGATACGCATCCAACAGCTATCACAGTCTTTTATGTTGTTTTTGTTATTTATGGAATTTGTCTTATAGAAGATCAACTCCCAGTACGGCCCCGACATGCAAACTATGCTGGATTTACGGCCAAAATTAACCTCTATTCTGGGAGCCTTACCTTGATTCTGCTTCTACTGATCCTTGTTCCTGGTCTTGGATGGTTCGTCTTGGCATTGTGGGTGTTTGCTTTCTGATTGCTGTTTCTGAATGGTTATGTATGAGGTTTCTCAATTCATTGCAGTCCCTGCTTCGCACATTGACAAGGGTAATGCATCCTGATTTGATCAGACAACCAAATGGACTTCCTGTCTAGCCAGCTAAAGAATTTTACCAACAAAGTTTCTGTGGTATATATTGATATTTAAATATTGAATATTTGCTATTTGCTCTGATATTTAAATATTCTGTATTTGCTCTTTCGTGCTGCTAGAATGATATTGTTGAGGACTTATATCTTGTATATGCTCCTAAGATCCCATGAATAGTATTCAAAACTCCCATGAATCGTGTTCGTGGCAGCAGGGTGTGGGTGAAGGGATCATGGCACCTCAGCTTTTTGAGAAATTAATCTTAATTGCTTAAAAGAGTGTATATAGTAATTATGGAAAATATATATTTGTTTAGTAATTTTTTACTCTAGATCATAGATTTTGTTTTATTAATTAAAAATTATGTTGATTTGTATGATAAGTGTAAATTAATGGAAAGGATTCACCTTTTTTTTTTTCTTTTTTTTTTTTCCTGTTATGGTTAATATTTGTTTTAGGTAGTAGTTTTTTAAAAGAAAAATATTTCAAGTTGCATTTTCCTCAATTTATTATTGAGACAGTTTACTTTTTTACAATTAACCCAGTATTTTGTAATTTGACTTATATTATTTATCTATAGGGTTTTGGGTTGTATTAGTAAATATTTATCAATTAGAATTCATAAATGTTGTTGAATCGCCTTAAAAAGTTAGTTAAATTTAATATTTAATAATTAATTCATATATATATATTTTTTCTTTTTAGAAATGTTTGAACTTATATATATTTTTTAGAAATGTAATTAATGAGTTTATATGTTTTCACCTCAAAAAGCAAGAAACATCACCTATCAAATTATACATACCACGAAATTTTGTGACAACATACATATTATAATTTATAATTATTAAAAGTATATACGGTTTTCAAAAAAAAATAAATAAAACCAAATGAATTTTTTTTATATCAAACCCAAATGTAATTTAAAAAAAATCCTATTCTCATTTTAAAATTATTGGATACTAATTAGACTTTTTACAACTTTCTTTTTTTCGTTGTCGATGGATAATAATTCTGACATGTTTGAAGTGTGCAGCTTTACGTAAAATATTAATTTTTGTCATGGTGTAGAGGTTCGCTGCTTTACCATATATTTTGCTGAGCTACGATCATACGATCATAAATATACTTGCTGCGACGTTTAATGAAAATAAAATAACGTATTATTTACCAAAAAATAAAATAAAATAAAATAACGTGTTGAATAGTTGCCGTCGAGTTGTCATAAAATATAATATAGTTAATGAAATAGTTGTCAATGTCGAACTTAGAATAATTTCGTATAAGGTCGATCTACTGCTTTTAAAGAAATGTTCAGACTGATTGTAATTAATTGCTGCTTATTAATTAGAATTATATATTCTATTAGAATGAATTTTTTTGCTGTTTCTTGGGACTTTAATAATCAGCAAATGCTTTTTTTTTTTTCTTATGCAGAAAATGATATTTGTTTTCCCCATTAAATTGTGGTTTTTTTATTTCAAAAAATAAAAAATTATGCACTTGGCTTCTGAGCAAAACTTAAATGCGTAGCTTTATGGATACAATAATCCACATATATAAAATTCAATATAATAAGTATTATTTATATTAAAATTTAAGGTTTTTTATACATACTTTTTTATGTTTCTTTGTAGGAGGAGGCTGATGCACAAAAAGCCTCTAAAGGGAGGATATAAACCAGAAGCACAACCTCCTACTCTCCAGATCCGACTACAAAGTCTCCAAAAGATCAACAGGGGGATGAGTATTACTGTTTTCATGAAAAATAAATAACAAAGTCTCCAAAAGATCAACAGGGGGATGAGTATTACTGTTTTCATGAAAAATAAATGACAAACTATTAACCAAAGCAAATTTAACAATAGCATCAGCTGCCATATTTGTCTCACGTCTGTTCCAGATGAAAATCCAATTTGCATCTTTTCTTCTATCTCTGATTTGCAGCAGGGGTATCTTGTATCCCATCCTGATGGGTCAACATTAGAGTTTATTTTCTTTATCACCTCTAAGGCATTCAAAGACCATATCACGTTGTTCCATCTCTGCTCCTCCTCAAACTCCGTTGCCCATTCAAGTGCCAGAACCTCCGCAAGACTAGTTGTGTCACTGTAGAGGAGGAGGGGGAGAGGAGGAGGAGGAGGCTGATGATAGATATTAGAAGAGGCTAAAAATTATATTTTTTTAAATTTTTTTCTCTATGAGAGCTGATGAAGCACCTTTGTCAGCACCACACCGGTGCCGACTAAGACCTTTTGACGATGTTTTTGATTTTGCAGGTCACAGATTTTTAAACAGGGGAAACAGATGCACGATTGACGGCGCCAAACAGGGGATTTGGCACCGTCAATCCCGTTCTTATTCTTAATCGGGTCCGACTTCACCATGGACGGAATCTTGCAAAAATTGTTTACTCGATCGATCGACTGAACCAAAAAAGCCTCAATCAACGACGCCATGGTCATGAGCTCAAAAGATCTTCCCCAAAGCAATTTACACGCGGTTTAGAATTTCTACGATCTCAGAGGACCACCCGATCGTGGCCATAACTATGACCATGATAATGGCTTTGGCGATGCTTCACGACGTTTATGAGGATGGCCTTGCGGAGGACTCGTGGTCGAGGAAGAGGTTTCAGTCATCAACAGCAATCGAGCGGGACATCAGCATCAGCATGCATAACCAGCAGCGCGAGCAACAGAGCCAAGAATGGAGCAATAGTTTTGGGATCATCGCTCACACCCACCGATTGTCTTCTCAGATGCCTCACTTATGATATTCAACCCCTGAAATGGAGAAATTAAAGCCAAATTCCTTCAGTTTTGGTTGAATTCTGAAGGGTGGAAGTGGGTTCGCATATGGAGCAGGAACGCAATTCTCATTTTGTGCTCTTGCGCCCTATTCATAAAGCTAATACGTATTTGCATATGACTTAATATTAATGTTTATTATGGTGCATTTTAATAAATTCATTTGGCTGATTTCAATATAACTGGTTTCAATGTAACATGGTGTTTGGATCAAATATTGATTTTTCTAAATTAATATTTTTATTTATTAAAAATATTATTTTTTAAATTTAAGTGAATTTATATTTGTTCCACATCTTTTAAAGAAGAGAATTGATTGAAGTGATACAAGTATAAACATTTGTATTGGAAGTTTGAAGTTGGAAGGAGTCCCACATTGGAAGCGCAACAAAAATCTTGGAATCTCCTCGTTTATAAATTGAAGCTCCACCAACTTTAGAAGGGATCTCTGCATCAACACATAATTATAAGATAGACTACTTAGTTTATTCTCGTTAGAATTTACTTCGAGTAATGTGTTATTAGTTGTTCTAAGTTTAAAATTTTATTTAAAAGTCCTTTGATCTTGAAGACATTTGTAACTTTTAATTATTTTTATTTTCCATAATTAATACAATCGTTTGATTAAGTTTGATTCAATTGGTGCATATTTTCTTTTCTTTGAACTGTTATAGGTTTGAGTTGGCATGCTCGAGCACTAGGAAACGACTGATTGTTGTGTTTTACACCAACATATCTTTTGGCACGCTCGGTGGGACATATTTTTTCGACTGAGGAAATGGTGCAGACTCGTTCCAAGAATTAGGAATCCGACAACCACGGCGGCATTAGTAGCCGAAACGTGTTGGATGAGGATGGAATTGAAAGGGAAGCTGGCAAGCCTTCGGACAAGACAGAAATGTCTGTTCAGGATTCGATCCGCGAGCTGTCCCTGAAGATGGAAGCATACCAAGAGACCCATCAGTAAACATTGCAAGGAATCTTGGAATTGCTGCGCCAACAGGTGCAGACAACCCAAGCTAAGTCGAATGGCGCAAGGTCGAATAACGTCCAGGATGAGCAACAGGTGCAGGCCTTTCAGGCCATACCCAATGGCAACACGCCAAGGAATGAGGCACCGGCCTTTCAGGCTGGGTCCAGTGGAAACGATGTAAGGTTTATACCTGAACGGAAAGTCCAACCTTACATTCCCTCACCGGTTAGGAACAATGTTCCTGACAAAGGGCATGCTGATAACCAAGGCCAAACCGTGAGATATGGTCAGGAAGAACACTTAACACAAGCTTTCCAGACTGTACCTAACCTACATGAAGGGAGAGCAGGTGTTCTGACATATGGAAACCTGCTAGCTCAGAACCAGATTCATGGCGGGGGGCATACGGAGCATTTTGGAATGAACTACAAGAATGGACACTTTGATGCTCACGCCTATCAAGCAGACTTCCACACTTTGGCACGGAGGATTGGACCAAACATGATGAACCAAGGCCAAGGCATGGATCGGGAAGCTGTCGAGACCATCATCCAAGAGATGATGGGTCCTGCATTTAGACGGATATGAAGCCTTGCTTATAGAAGGCCGTACCCCGACGCTTTCGACCGAATTGAATTTCCTAGGGGATTCAGGTTTCCTGACTTCACCCTATTTTCTGGCGAGGAGTGACAATCCACCATGGAGCATATAGGTCACTTCACTATTTAGTGTGGAGAAGCAGCGGCCAGTGATTTTCTAAAGTTGCTGCTGTTTGCTAATTATTTGACAGGTCCAGCTTTCACTTGGTACATCAATCTGCAGCCAAACTCAATCCACAGCTGGGAAGAATTGAAGCAAAAGTTCCACGAGCAGTTCTACAGGATTGAGTCCTGACTTATCGCGCCTGCGACAAATGGAAAAAGAGTTGGTGCAGATGTTCATTACTCGATTAAAAAAAGCGAGGATCAGATGTCACATGAACATATCGAAAAGGGAGTTCGTCAAGTTAGCACAAGGTGGATTGAGCTACAAACTTCAAAAGAAGTTTGAAGGGATAGAGTTCCATGACTTATTCGAGTTAGTCTCTTGAACCACTCAGTATGAAGTCATTCTGAAGGAGGAGTACCAGAGGAAGAACTCGTCCAGAGGGTCATATTATAAGGACCCAAATACTAAGATTCACTTGGTAAAGGTTGAGGACCAAGAAAGCGTAGATGGAACAATTGAAGTGGATGCAACAGAGGTAATGACCACACATCCACATGTTTTCAAAGCTCTTGCTAGACCAACCAGGAACCCAAAAGTTTCAGAACTAGTACTGGACACGAGAAAGAATTGGGTCGAACCAGAGAAAGTCTACTGTTTCGACATCTCCAAAGCTGATCAGATTTTTGACTACCTGTTGGCCAACAAGGTAATTAAATTACCTGACCGCCCTATCATGCCAAAAGCTGAAGAGATGAAGAAGAAGCCATACTGCAAATGACATGGTACGTGGTCGCATCAGACTATCAACTGTGTGGTCTTCAGGAATGCTATCCAGATGATGATTGACAAGGGAGCGTTAAATTTTCCAGAAAAAGGAAATGAGATAATGCAAGTGGACAATAACCATTTTTCATCGGCCAAAGCGAACATGGTTTCGACCAATATTTCAAACTTGACAAAACCCAGAGTTAGAGTAGATCTGCGACAAACGTTATCCGAAAGAGTTTGGAAGAGAGATG
Source organism: Ochetophila trinervis (assembly GCA_003254975.1). Taxonomy (NCBI): domain Eukaryota; kingdom Viridiplantae; phylum Streptophyta; class Magnoliopsida; order Rosales; family Rhamnaceae; genus Ochetophila; species Ochetophila trinervis. The sequence goes on from QANX01003824.1 coordinate 53,886, forward strand.
TCAAGCTTAGAAAAGAGTATTTGGCCGAAAAGGCCGAATGTCCTTTTAAGATGCTTTGTACTCGGTGTAAGCATGAGGTTGAAGAAAGAGGGACGAGGCGTCCGGCAAAGAGTGAAAACCTCAACATGTCGAAACTACTGCTGGAAAGCCACAAGCAAAAATTTATTTTCCAACGTTTGGAACCAAAGTTGCAGGATAGACAGGTGAAGCTGAACAATCAACACCATGAAGGGCAAGGTGAGCCAAAGTTCCAAGTCACTTTTTCCAGAAACCATCCAACAAGATTGGTTTCTCAGAAGATCGAAGAGCCAAAGACTTTCAAGCCACATGCTATGGAGGTATATCGTTGGTTTTGTGTAGGATATAAGCCTTATCATCTGCTTAACAAAACCCAGAAGAGGTTGATGCAGCGCCAGTATGCTGAAAGTCGGATAGCAGGTCGACCGGATAAGCAAAAGGATGGTACATTGCAAAAAGAGTTAGGGTCATATCTCGACGACCTGGATAGAAGATTTGAGATCTTAGCTTTATCCAAAAAAGTTGGCATCTTATTTGGAGCTCCACGAGAGAAGAAACCCGCAAAGAGATGGATCAGAAGGCAAAGTGCAGAACTACAATTGTGCTTAAAGGACATGGACAATAATCCAGTGAAAAAAGACATGGTTGCTTTTTCAGCCATCAAGTCATCAACTATCAAGTTTGGAACCATGGATGAAGTGATGGTCAACGCAGTCGTCGCCTTGCCTTTGTCATTTGGATCCTAGTTTTAGCTGGCATGATAGAATCAGAATGTCATCCAGTGGATATAGATCGGATGTTAGATAAGACGCTAGAGGATATGATACTGGGGGGCAATGCCTTGCAAAAGTAACATCAGCAAGTCAGAAAAGATTAACTTATTTTAACTACTTGTTTGGTATGTATGTGTAGTTCCAAGAGAGTGCTTGGACGTAGCAATATTTCGATCATTTTAGAGTAGAATGGACAGTTGCCGTGCTCCCATTCATATCGTAGTAAGATATAATATATATTTTCGCTTCTATATACATACTTTTAAATGACAAAAACAATGGCACATTTAATTATTGTACTTATGGAAATATTTAACTGCTTGTAATTCTGTTGTTTGTATTATTTGTACATATGTAATTTTGTTGTTTGCATTATTTAAAAATATTTGCTTTTTTTTTTTTTTATATCATTTGATATATTATTTTCCTAGTTGTTCTCAAATTAATGTATAATTTAAGTCATTCATCATTCTATAATAGATAATTAAATTTAAATTTGTTTAATTTTAATTATTTATATTTATACATTTAAATTTCTTTTATAAAATATTCAAATGAGATTTAAAAAATCGTTTAATTAGTCAATACAAATAAATTTGAATTATCTAGCAACGTTTTAAATAGGGATTTGTTGCGGTTTTAAAAAAATGGTTTAAATAATTAGTGACAAATTTCATCGCCAAAAAATAGTATCATCGACGAATAATTTTTGCGACAAATGGTCAATTGCTGTCGCCATTAAAAAAAAAAAAAAAAGAAAAGGTGGGGGGACAATTCGCGACGTAGGCGTCGCATTTTAGTGAAGAAAAAGCGACGCTAGCGTCGCCATTTCGGTGAACAACTACGATGCTAGCGTCGCCATTTTGTGGACAACTGCGATGCCTTTGTTGCCTTTTTGGTGGAAAAAATGCGACGCCCACATCGCCTATGTATTTCATTAACAGCGACGCTCCGTGTTGCCAAAAATATTATTATCTAGCGACGTATATTGTCTGTCGCGAATATTTTTCACTTTCTGCGACACCCCTTTATGCGACACAAGAATTTACGTCGCCATTTACAACTAGCGACGCTATTTTTGCATCCCCTTTTAGGGTTTTTGGCGTAGTGTTATTTGTTTTAATTATTACATTTTTACTCAAACCTTTGATAACAATGGAGATAAAGAAAGAAAAAGCTATAACCCATGGAAAAAGGTCCTGTGTTTTCCTCATATAGGTAGAAAGGGAAAGAAAGAGAAAGAGGGATAGATAAAAGAAAGTGAAGTATAATGGGTTTTGTAGGTTTATAGCTGATGGTGTAGTAGACATAGATAATTTATAAAAAAAAAAAAAAAAAGAAGGTGTGCATGGATAGTTATTTTACCTTGCACATGAGCATCTATACAAAAATCCTTTTTATTTCTTTTTTGATAAATACAAAGTTACAAATTCTCTAAACGGTATTTTTTTTTTATTTTCATCCATTTCCATGAGTGTAATTTTATTAAATGTAAAAGAAATTAATAAAATCATTTTGTGAGAAACTAAAGTACTATAAAATGAATCCCGATTAGTAACGAATACTTCAAAAAGGATTTCGATTGGGGAGAACTCCAGCAACTGTGAATAGGAGTTTCATTGTTTTAATTCCCAAGACTAATAAGGCTAATACTTTTAACCATTACAGTCCGAAAAGTTTATGCAACTTGCATACAAGGTAGTGGCTAAGATTATATCATTGCACTAAAAAAAAATGGGGGTTTTGCGACGGCAGCAAATTAGTTACAAGGCATAGTATATATAACGGAATCATCGCTAAAACTACTTTCTGCGAAGGGCAAAAATCCATCACATGTCCACCGCAATAGGTCTGACACAAAAAGTTTTGTGACCACTTACTGTTCACCCCGTGACAGAAAACAGATATTCTGTGATGGGTTAACTTCGTCACAAATATTCCCACTCACTGGAGAATTACCACCGGTGAAGAATCTGCGACGGATTGTGTTCCCTCACAGATGAACCATCAGTGACGCTTTAGTGACGGTCAATGGTCACTGTACATTTTCTGTGATGACCTATATACTGTCACTTATGATCATTATCGTTGTAATGCATTGTTTTTGTGGCCAAAACAACCGTCACAGTATACCATATGTGACAGCCTTGTGACGGTTTACCGTCATATATATATAGTGACATGTACAACAACTACCTTAAAATTTGGCATTATTGTGTCTGATTTTATCTGTCACGATGCAACATCTGTGACGACCTTGTGACGGCTCACCGTCACTTATGAGAGATGTACAATAGTGCAATCGATTCGTGTCCAAGATGAGTTGTCACAATATAACATTTTTGACAGACTTGTGATGGTACACCGTCACATAAACTTATTCTAACCGTCACAATAGAAAGCTTTGTTATAGTTACTGTCCAAATTTTTTTTAAATATTCTTTTCCATTTCAGAGTTTAGGGGCTATTCAATTGATATATAAAGAATAGCCAAACAACACTTTTATAAAGTGGTTTTATCAGTACCACATTTTATATAAGGGGGTAAAAAATTCTTCATTGCAGCATTTAACATTTTTCATGCTTCAGTGAAATTTTTTCCATTACAAGTCTATATAATTCATCAAACATATTCCATATACAATACCAAAACAGATGGCATGTTGACAATTTCACCATACACAACATGCTTAAAACCAAACATATACATTCAAAAAAGCAATCCAGACTACGACTTCTGTTCCCTAGTTCACAAGGTATCAGCTACAAAATGTATACGGTAGTACAACAATAATGCCACACCTGTAATTGACGATCTAACTTGCTATCACAATAGGGAACATAACCACCTTCTCTCCGCTTTTTCTCATCTCCCAAAGCACTTATTACATTGCCAAGAGCCAGTAAACCCTCATTGATATGAATGCCTAAGTCACATGAACCAAAAATTAATATACAAATAAAACAAATAAATAAATAAAAACACAGTAAATAGTCAAATCAAGACCAGTTAGTAGAAAAAAAATTGCCTCCTTATAATTGTGATAATTGTGATGAGTAACATGTAAGAGAACAATATCTATGAAATTAAATTGTTGCAGCCAAGGCAAAAAGTTATAAAGTACTCTATCCAGCCACAGTCCAATCATAGGTATGTCGCATCATTTGATATTTATAAAACTTACCATTTTGCTTTTATCTAGATAAAAAAAAATTAGAGTTTCATACCAAAGTAAGAGTAAAAATATATGTTCTCCAAATCAGTACACAAATGTTGATGGCCATAAAAAAGGTAGTATCACAATCAGAAGCCAAAGCGAAATGAAGTAGTAATTAACAATCCTCATTATCGGACTGGACTGTATACATATAAGAAATATCTACCAAAAACTTGCTATCCTTATTAATAGACACTAGAAAAGTAAAATTAATACCTTATTTACATGGATTGGTTTCCCAAAATTTTTAATCATCAGTAAGCACCTTGGTTGCATGCATGATTTACAAAAATAAGCAAAAGAATTCATTTGCAGCGTAGTCCAAATATATATCCAAGTATTAATTTTCATTTAGTGAAGATTTGGAAAGATATAGCAACATGTCAATACAAGACAACCCTTAGCATAAACTAACAACAGTTCAGCAAATTACAGACTTACATAGACTTCTGAGCACCCATTTTATATGTACAAGTAAAAAATCCAACAAAAGTGGTACATGATTAGGTAAAAAACAGCAGAACATAATTAAAAGAAGAAATGATAAGTCCCAAATCTCTTATTACATACAAACCATGTGAGAAGACTACGAATATGATAACCATTGTTCCTAAAACAACATTGATCATAGTAAAATACATGATCATAAGAGGGAGAGAAAAAAAATGAAAAAACAAAAACTTGCATAGATCTTAATCCTAATGAGCGAACAAATGATAGTGGATTATCGTATTGGATACCTAATATATTCAATGGTCACCAAAAATTGTTAGAAAAGAACTAATTGAAACTCATGATATACTTTTCCAATATAGAAAAACTTAATGCCATGAGCATGGAGTGCTTCAGTTAGTGTCTGGCCATCCATAGAACCAAAACATGTTTAACAGGTTTAGTGGGAAAACATAGTTGATATACCTGTACACATGGGAACTAGACAAAGAGATCCAAAAAGGGATGCAACACCAGTGTTCAGTTGCTACAAGCCACGAGTATGCTTTAACCATCAAGTATTAAATGTCACAAACTAATAATAATAGCAAAAAATGTAATATAACTAAAGAATGTATTCCAAATGGAATTAAAGAATATAAAAGAGTGAAAAATATAAGGCATAGATAATCAAGCCCATCCATAGAAAGTATTGCATGAGAAAAGTACCAAAACACATCCATCTTGCCCATCAAACATGGCATATAATTAGTTGGTCTCAACCAAATTAAGACAGAAAAGTCTGAAAAATAAAAGTAGAAACCTTAAGAAAAACTCAATCCATGTTCAACTAACTAACAACAAAGAAAGAAAAAAGCCAGAGAAGATATGTAAGATATATTAAATATATAGGAAGAGTATTCACCTTCACTTGAATGTCATTTCGACATGCCTTGAAATGCTATTTTATCTTCCATGAAATAAAAGCAGGGGTTTTAATTAAACTCTAAAATATGCCTATCACAAGAACAAATAGAGAAGGACAATGATATATCCAAACTATAATGTGTAAACCAAAATAGAATAAAGTAGAGCCAAACTAGAATAAAATAAATAAATAGTTACATAGATACATAGATGGAGACAAACTAGAATAACATAGGTAAATAAATAGATAGATTGATAGACCCTTTTACCTTCATGATGTAAAAATGTACCATAAAAGTCAAGAGCCTTTTTTTAATATATAACTGTCAATATGAGAATAAGCAATTAAATAAAATATGCAAACCAAAAATAAATACGTGATATTAACAGATCTGAATTTTTTTACCTTCATGGTTGATTTAGCTTAAAACTCTCCTCTCTTTGTGACCAGCTTTGATATCCACGAAACAGAGGAGCAGACCAAAAAAATTGCATGCATTTGCATGCTCACAGACACACTGACTTGTTTCTACCTAGCTATGCGACTTCATCAGTGACACACTGACACTTGCAACATCTCTTTAAGGATAATTAGCAAGTTTATAGGACCTGGATGCTTACATTATATAGTAGCAATAACTTTAGCATAGTTTACAAGCTCACGTGGCTCAAGATCCTTAGGTGGTTCTGCTAAAGGGAAAGACTTCCTTCTTAACAAAGGCATTCTGCTAATCAGCTTGGAAGGACCCTAATTTATGGAAGTCTACTTATTGCAACATAACAGCAAAACAACCTGATAAAAGACATAAAGTCATTATCATTTTCAAACATGGAAGAAAGAAAAAACCGCTTGGATGATCCAATTACAAAATTTAACTTAGTTCGGAGGTAATGTTACACTTGCTGAGGAACTAAAAAAACCATACAAATCTGTTTATGGTGGTGTACAATATCAATATGTACAAAATGATTACCTTCAGCGGTAGCAAATAATTTAAGAAAGAAAGCTTTAATTTATTGAAGTTAAATGAGTCCTATGATAATGGAACTTATTAGGAAACTACACGATATCTTTGAATCCTTCAGACAGAACAAAGCATTCTACCCAATTTCTTTCTAACTGTAGAATCTATTGCAATGGCTCTCCACACCTTTTGGTTCAATCAAATGTTGTTGATCTCCACTAACCACATGGCTCTAATTGGCTCTTTAAAGCTGCCATTTGTTAAAAAAGCTGGAATTTTTTTTTAAAAGGCAAATTTCATATGCACCTTTAACCATGGATGGGATATAAACTTCGCTACAGGAATGGTAATTAAAAATCGTATCCTGCCTTTTTCCGTTGCCCCTCTTAATTCCAAACGATTTCAAAATAACGTTATATCACTACTTTTTAAATTAAAATGCAGATTGCATATGATTTAAAATTTTAGATTCAAAACTGCTTTTACTCAAAAAGAAAAACGAAGCCGAAAAGGAAAATACTTGAAGGAATTATTTCTATAAACTAGCACACCAAACTCTACTTTCTGTTTACAAAAGCCAAATTTCTTTTACAAGTTGAATAGAGAGATTACACACAAAAAGCCAAAGAAAATACAAAATCATTTCTCACAATGTTTCATGGCCACCCATCAGTGCCTAACGGTGGTGTCAATCATATTCATGGGTAGTGTCAATCATATTCATGAATGTATATGGAATTCATCTCATTTCATAAACCCTAAACAACCAAAATAAGAAAAAAAGAAAAGATAAAAGCACACCCACATAATCAGATGAAATGGCAACAAAGATTCAGAACAACAAATTCACAAAGAGAAAACCATGGCATAAAATTTGAAACCATTCGAAATAAATTAGTAATAAATAATCTTAGCAAATTAAAGGAACCCAGAAACAATATTCTTTTTCTCAGACTTGCACCGAAAAACTAGTTTCCCAATCAATTTCAACTCTTCCATTCTTTCTCGTCTCTCTCTTTCTCCTAACCAATTCATCCTCACCATCATTCAAACAAACAAACAAAAAAAACCCAGTCACCCAAACTGAAAATGAAACCCTAGAACACCCACATTCTTAGAAAATCCTAAAAACGCGAAAACAACAGAAGCTGCGAAACATCAATAGCATTGCAGAAAGAAAAAAAATAAAAAGTGAGGGCGGGAAGCAATTAGCAATCAGGAAAAAATGGACAGTGAAATGCAGAACAGAGGGTCCAATCGCACGCATGAGAGGAAAAAAAGAAAAGAAAAGAAATGTGCAACCGCCATAAATCACCAAAAATAGCAAATGACTTATGTGACATGTGCAACGAATTAACATGGAAAATAAAGAAATCATGCCAGATTGAAACAAAGAAGAAGAAAAATTGAAAAGGCAAAAAAAAAAAAAACTTAAATTTTTTAACAAAGATTGAAACCTAACGGGGGATATGCCGGTGGGAGAATCCGGTGAAGAGATGCTACAATGAACCTGGTGAGGGAAATCTTGCATGCCTATTGTAGTCGGATTTTTTATGTTTCCATTGAAGGTGGGTTTTCAAAAATCATATTTTTTGAGCTATCTAGAGGGAGAAAAGCTAAAATCTAAGCTTCCCAGTGGATTTAAAAGGTCCGAATCCTTTGGAAATTTAATAGATTGAAGTTGGATGGGTAGACATTTAGGAAGAAAATTTTATCTATTCTCTCCCTCTCAATTTCGAGGAGGCTTTCAATCTGGCTTCTCAAACCCTAAATCCCTCAATCTCACTCCCTTTTCTCTCTATCAGATTTTTTCTGTATAAACCCTCTTCAGCTAGCCCTTGCGCATCTGAGAAGAAAAAATTGGTCTTTATTTTTGTTCTAAGTGTTAAAAATACATGGCTATTGGTATATTTAAAATAAAAAAAATTATTAAATTGAATTAACAACTGTGATGCAAATATTCAAAATTCCGTCACAGTTATGCTAAATATATGGGAGGGAAATTTCCCTCTAAAAGTTTCCGGTCAAAATGTGCAGCTTTATTTGAATTTTAAAATTAATTGTGACAAAATGAGTGTCACAATTAACAATATATCCAACTGTGACCGATATACAATTGTCACAGAATCAACAGCAAATTTTTTATTATTTTTTTTCATGGAATCTGTGACAACATTAGCTATACTCCGTCACAGATGTACTCAAAAAATTCAAAAAAACATTTGGCTCCAAAAAATTTATAACCATTAGTGACAGCGCCTTGTGAGGAGGTAAAAGTTGTCACATATAATGTACAATAAGTGATGGTCAAGCTGTTTCAGTCACTTTAGGCCCTATTTTTGTGACGGGTAAGCGAAGGTCACAAAGAAATCCGTCACAAAACCCCCATTTTTTTTGTAGTGTTGAGATTAAGCAGGATTTTGGAAAAGCTCATCTCACCTAATTAAAGAGCATTTGTTAGGGGAGGATAGATAGCGGCACTACAAGAAATCTGGCCTACAGCGACAACGGCCTTTCATGACTGAAGGCCATTTTTTCGCCGCTAAATCCATTTAGTTACGTAAAACACGTCGTAACAGCTCCGTGACAGTAGGTGCATCACTGAAAGTCCCTAGCCAAGAAAAAAAGAATAGTTCATGACTAAAGGCCAAATCCAAAATTTTGATCATTTTCGTGACTGAATGTGTCACATTCAGTCACGAAATATATTGTAACTGAAGTTCAAAATATTCGTTACGGAAACTACTAATTACGTGGCTGAAGTATATGAATCAGTTACGAATAATGTCGTGACTAGTTCATGAATAGGCATGACATATTGTTCGTGACTAATTCCAATTATTTTAGTCACAATATTTTTTCTCGTGACTAAATTGCGCTCGAATCAGACACAAAATATTCGTGCCTAATTGTACACTACATTAGCCACGATAAAACATTTTTGTTACTAAATTTGTACCTTTTTGTCACAATATGGTTCCATTTAATTAAACCGTATCCATTAGCCATGGAAAACTTCGTTGCAAATTGTAAATTTCAATAGCCAAGAAAGAATTTTTCATAACAAATTGAAAATATTTTAGTCACGACACAATGTACGTAACTAAAACCGGTTCAATTTGCCACAAACAATTTTATGTTTCGTGGCTATTTATATAAGCCACGGAGTTTATACATAACTGTTGCAAATGGCTGTGTTACAAGTCCCATATTAATTAGTTACTCACATATAGCCAGTTTTTAAAGTAAAGTGCTGAAATAAAACATATATTAGTTTCATATCACATCCACAACCAGCCAGCCACAGTATTATACCATCCACAAAATATCAAAACAAATACCAAACGAAAGCAGTTGACAATGAAAATTAAAAAACAATTTTCTTAAAATTAACTATCCCAATATATTATACTATCCACAAAAAATATCAAAAGACTAAAGTTTCAGCATTGCTAATTCAGTTTCTCAAAACTAATCATATCATGTGCAAGTTAAGATGTTAGCACTTAACATCTTCAAAATATGATACTATCCACAAAATATCAAAAGACTAAAGTTTCAGCATTGCTAATTCAGTTTCTCAAAGCTATTCACATCATGTGCAAGTTAAGATGTTAGCACTTAACATCTTTAAAAAATATATATTAACTTAGTAACCTTCCAACTAATATTTACTGCCATCTCAAAAGTAAGGTATCAATGCTTGCATACCACATTCATTCGGAGTCCAAACTAAGAGAACCTGCACATCAGTCAAGCAGAAACATCCAACACATTTTCATACACATATATACGTTATGTAAGCCTCATTAACACAATTTCATAAACATCTACTTGATTATTCACAAGTACCTTCATCATTAGGAGTTGTCTCAGTGGGCATATTACGCTCAAAGGAGTCCATTCTCAGCTGCATTTCCCTTATGTAAGTCATGTAATTGGTATGGCGATCCTCGTACACTTTCAACCTTTGTTTAAGTTCATCATTTTGCATCTCAACGCTGGCAGCTTTTTCCACTGCTACCTCCTCTCTCTTTCGTGCCTCTTTAGTTTCTCTTAAAGAGTTTTGAACCCTCCACGATTTAGATCATCAAGGCTTTGCACCTTCACCAAATGCACATACGTAGCCAGATTTTGCTCGGCAAAACCATATCAAATAGGTCATCCTCCCCCACTTCATTGTCGGGTTCCTACTGTGTCTCATCCTCCAACTCAAGTACCTTATCCTGAAAAACAGATACATAAACTTCGGGATATGTTGCTCGATAAATATTAAAGCTGAAAAACAATTATAAGGCATCCTTGGTTACAAAAAAAATGCTATTATATTAACATCCATCGAAATGTAGACTTACATAAACTTCTTTCGATGCGTCATCTACCCACTTGTTCTTTTTCTTGCTGAAATGCGTCTATTCCCAAAGTCTTTTTCTCCCAAGCAACTGTCCATTTTCACCATTTCCCTACAATGTAAAGTGTTTATTGGTATTGAACACATATGATCTGCTTTTACTTTCAACACACAAGAATCACATTTAGCAGCCTAATCTTATTCACTAAAGGATAAAAAATCTTACCAAATCATATCAAATCCGAGCGAATGACTTCGTTTCTCCACAGTGATTAATCTTTCTTGCTGCACGATTTCTCTTATTGATTGTGCTTTTTGTCTATGTTTTTGTAATTATAACACAAAGCAATATGAGAATACTTTCAGATTTACATGCCAATACACATAAATGTTTCACACACAATAGTTTAACTATGAAAAAATGCAATCTTTCACAGCATTGGGTCCATCTACCAATTTATATCCCCAATGTTCTTGTTAAAACAAATTAACTTGACTTACATTGCAAATCAATCCTACATATGGCATCCTATTCTATTAAAAAAAAAAAAAAACCCTACACAAAACATTAATTTTAGCATCCAAGCTTAGTACATATTACAAACCTCTGCATTATAAAATCATTATCATCCAAACTTTTGGACAGCTTACAAATGTCAACAGAAAATACCAAATGCAAGCCAATAACACATTATTTTCAATTTCTGTTAGCAAATAACATATTTGTGATTAACTGAAAGTAGTCATCTTCATTCCCTATCTTTCTATTTAGGGAATACATAATTTAAGATGATAAATTGATCCTCAAAGAATATCCAAGTATGAATATGATGCTACAGCCAATTCAGCAATAAAAAATCAGACACTATGGAAGTTTATAAATTACCTGAAACTTTTCAGAAGTAAATCGTGCCACTATTGCAGCCCAATCATCTGCTTTTACCTTCGATGGAGGGTTGGCCAACGCTTCCTCCTTGTTCGATAATTTTTTATAGTGGTCATACAGACGGTGGCGGTAGGATCTAAATAGACGCTGCATCTCCACAATTATTGCTTCATTTATATGATCGCCATCTTCAAAATTGAACGTCCGCTGGATAAAAAAAATGCACATACAGAAAATGTCAACATGTAAACTTAATTTCAGCTATCAACTAGTGAATATTACAAAATATATTGACTGATTTATAAACTATAAGTTGCTGAATTTAGGTACATGCCAATACAAACTTACTTTGAGATACCCGATCATAGGTTCAACACAGGTCTTGTAATTGATGTCCTTCCACCTATCAACATGTTTTGGTGGAATGTTTCTTACCAAAATCCCTATTTCAGTGCTCAATTTCTGAGCATTTGGTCCTACTGCTCTCATAATGTGTTGTGGAATCTTGACATCTAATTTATCTTGCCTCTCTTTCTCATTCAATATTCCCAACCCACGAGTGTGACCACATGTCTTTGTTTGTGTTGCTGTAATTGATGTATCTATGAAAAGAAGCAGCATGTGTAATGTTAGATAAACATTATTGACAGCTACTCCATAAAAAAAGTTTAATTATATTACAATACTCTGTAAATTATGTTGCATTTTGGAAATCTCACTTCCAACAACATCATCATTATTCATAGCATCATCCTCATTCTCCTCATCCGACACATGGGGGGATGCATTTGGGAATCTTCTTCGTTTTCCCTCTCTACTTCTTGCCCTGCAGCTATCATTTCTTTGAAAACCCTTGTTCTCGAGCTTCTCCTGGTAGGCAGCATCACTCGGCCCCTCCCTCTTCCACGGGATCCAGTAACTTTTTTTTGCTGCACACCACGCTGAGGAGTGATAAGTGCTGCCTCGTTGTCTACATTTTGCTCTCTTTGGGGGGATGATCTAAGTGCTAGAGCTGAAGTTTCTCCTACAATATTAAAGGTTAATGATGTACATTTATTAGTTCAAAAGGTGGGGATTCAATATATAGGTTGTTATGTAAAGCTCAATTATGATTGACATTTCCCCATTTTCATGTCATTATGTGTGTTCTATGTGGCCAAAACAGGGGATATAAAAAAAAAAGGAGCAGAGTCGGCCAGATTTCAGCAAAACAGAAAACAGAAAATTATGATTGACATTTCCCCATTTTCATGTCATAATGTGTGTTCTACGTGGCCAAAACAGGGGATATCATGAAAAAAAAGGAACAAAGTCGGCCAGAATTCAGCAAAACAGAAAACATAAAATTTCCCTCGGCGACTGTTTGAGGTTCCACGCATAGTAGACGTTTTTGTTTCTCATTGCATGATTAGACAGTCAGTATATATTCTTTCAGATAGTCAGATCATAGCATGATATAAAAAAACCAGGCAATGTTTAATACTAAAAAAATCCATTACATAGCATTGGAAATATCATGTTACAATTATAGGAAATTCTTTTCCACAACCACAATTAATACGATACTACATGGTTTCCAAACAGATCATAGCATGCTATAAAAAAACCAGACAATCCATTACATAGCATTGGAACTATCATGTTACAACTAGGAACCTATGTTCCACAACCATAATTAACAGCCCTAACATGAACTATATGACACTGTCACTATCAGCATATTCTGAGACTGAAGCTGCATCATCATCTTCATTTGAAGCAGCGTCATCATTTTCGACTTGTCCACCAACCGATAATTGCTCCAAATCAGTCCCACGAAACCCTTCATTGGCATCAACCTCATCAACATCTACATAACTGATTTGTTCTTCTTATTGATATGCATCAGGTGTGCTATTTTTTTCCAAATTGACTAAGTCATAGACATTCCTCGGTTGTAACTTTTTGGCAACTCTCCAATTCTTACCTAACTTTGTATCATTTACAAAGAACACCTCTTATGCCTGACTTCCTAGTATGTAAGGCTCATCTTTGTAGCACATTTTGGTTACATTCACACTAGTGAAGTTGAACTCGTCAACTTGAATTCTGGTTCTTTTGTTGGTAATGTTGAACCATTCACATTTGAACATGAATATGTTGTTGTTTCCAATAGATGATAACTCTATGATGTCTTTTAAAACACCATAGAAGTTAATCACTTTGTTATTATGTTCGGCCCTTCACAACAATCCCACTGCATTGAGATTTTCTCCTTAACTCTCGCTCTTAGGTATGGAACCTATGTCCATTTATGATGCAACCGCGATATCGACTGACTCGCCTATCGAGGCCGCTTGCCAATTTTACCAAGTCTGGCGGAACATCAACCGAGCCATTACCTTCCAATTCAATTACCTGCATATATTAATTTGTAGTGTTCAATTACTAATATCAATGATGCGGCTGGAATTTCACAGAAGTAGATATCCTTACACGCTGTAGGAACCATTTAGGAAACTTAATTTGTTGTCTAGTGTACAAGTCGCTGACATTCAGTCTTTTAAGATGTTCAATGTGGTCACTTGACACGTAGAAGGGGACAAAAAACAGTAATGTAGTTAGGAAAAGAATGTATTAACTTAAAAGAATTAGTTTAGTACTTTAAATTACTAAAATTCGATACTCACTTAAGATATGGAGCAACTTCAGCGCAATTATTCAGCACATACCATTGCAATTTTGCCCACTCGGTGAAGTCAAGTTCGACATAATTGCGTGCTCTTAACTTCCGAGCACTATGTGAGAAAAACGATAAGCATTCTTTCTGTTGCCCATCTCCACCGTCATTATTCCTTTCTAGTCTATTAAATCTTGTTTCAACATCATCCATGTAAGTTGAACAAAATGTTAGACATTCTTTATCAATGTACCTCTCAGCAATTGATCCTTCCAGGCATGCTTTGTTACGTATATATCCTTTTAGAGTGTGCATGTATCTAGGGAATTAAAGTTGACTAAAAAGTTAGATGAGGTATATAGATTGTAAGTACGATGCTCATACAATTGAGGAAGCATACAAAAAAGCCATACCTTTCAAAAGGGTACATCCATCGGAATTGACATGGTCCACTGATCATTGCCTCACGTGCAAGATGAATTGGGAGATGGACCATTACGTCGAAGAATGAAGGGGGGAATATTCTTTCAAGTTTGCATATGATATTTGCAATGTCGGAATTGAGGTGGTCTAAAATGTCCATTTTGAGAGTTTTAGAAGTTAACTCCCTAAAGAATAGACAAAGCTCAATCAATGCCTTACGCACATTCTTACGTAAATAGCCACACAAACCTATAGGAAGCAGCCACTGTAAAACTACATTGAGATCATGGCTTTTTAAACCTACAATCCAACACCCATCGATTTTCACACATCTAGAGATGTTGGAACCAAATCTGACAGGACCCGACCCGCAAAGATCCTGCCTGCGTGACTTAATGTTGCCACTAAGCCACAAGCAGTCGTGAAAACCCGCTAAACAAAATTTTGAAAAGGGTAAGAATTAACAGACCGAAAGGTTTCACTACTGCCGGAGATTTTATTAAAAATTTCGGCAGCATTTCGGCTATTTCTAACACTCCCCAAAAATGCTAAAAGCTACAAACCTGCAAGAAAAACCAGTCCTATACCATAATTATTCTACCAGCACGCATTTCCCACACAATTAGATCACCAATTAGTACGTAACTCAACACTTAAACAAATATATTGTTTAAGTACGGTGTAGCTGCACTCAGTTTAAACTGAGCTGCCTACATACCCTTTCTACAAGGGATCAAGCTACCTGTAGTTCCAACAGCATATTTATACCAATATACTATAGTCAAACACATTCACAAACACACATTTTCCGGTTATCACCAATTACACATCTTTCATTCCATCAAGCTTTTCCAACCAATTTAATAAAGATAACAACCATAGCTTGGCGGCATGATTCCTCGCCCAAGCTAGCAACACCCCGCTTGGCGGCATAATTCCTCGCCCATGCAGTTCTCATCCACACAATTATATCCAGTATTTATTCCAGAGACAATAACATGATACAAACATCCACAGCAATTACTTATTTCATAATCATCATATACATACATATATACTTCACAAGCAGTTCACATGATCAGATCCTCATACACAAAGCCACATAACGATTAATACCCAATACGTTAACAAATTTAATTCAATATATTCAACCCACATACACAACCAAATTAACTCTCACCAAGATCAAACCGCAAATAAGCTAAATTCAAGCCACAAATACTCTCAGCAATTATTTAGTATTTACGGTAAAATAATCACATAATACGTATATATATATATATATATACCGTAACTATTAACACTAACCACGGAAACCAGTCACACACCCACATCTTATATTCTCGGCATACCAATTCATCCCACGATAATTACCAAAACACCATTACTCACACATTTATACCACCAACCCATAATTCCTATTTTAACCGTTATTAATATCACCGTTCAAGACCGGATAATTTCCACTACTCATTTATAATATACAAATTATATATCAAAATGAAGCTTGCAAGGAGTAGAGCACAACCGTATTTTTACCTCGTCCAAACGCCGCCGGTGGTGGCCGGAAGTTGGTCGGGAAGTGGCAGCCGAGCCTCCTCCCTTCATACTGCTCAAACGAACAAGATTCGAGGAGAACGGATACCGGAATCGGACTCAGGAGGTCCAAAATAGGAGGATAGGACCGGTTCCATCGCCGGAAAACCGCAGAGATCCGGCGACCGGAGGAGAGACGGCCTTCGCCGGATCCGTCGTCGATTCCGGCAATCCGCGGCGTTTCACGGCCAGCCGAGGGCGGGGAAAGAAAGAGGAGGTCCCGGCGAACCTTTCTCGGGCAGTGGGTCGGCCTGACTCCGCAGGAATCCGGCGAATCGTGAAAGTGCAGCTGACCGGATTTCTCGCTTTTCCCGGCGATCTGGACTGTTTCACGGCTGCCGCCGGCAGGGAAAGGTGGCCGGGCAAGTGGGCTTCCAAACCCAGGCGGTGGCGCAGCTGATCGGCGTCGGAAACGGGCATAATCTGGCAATTTCGAAAAACGCAGCTGATCGGATTTCCTTAAATTTTCGGCTGTCTGGACCTTTCCACGGCGAGCCACCGGCGCCAAGGGAGAGGGAAAGTCGCTGGTGTCTTTTCCCGAAGAGATCCCGGCCTGACTTTGGCCGGAAAGTCACCGTTCTCGGCGAAGAAAGCAGCGGCGGGGGAGGACGCACGGGCTGGGTTGGCGCCGGGGGGGAAAATACGCGTGCCTCCGCATGTCCCCCCTTTTCCAGAATCTTCTCACATTATTTAATATAAAGCTGAGGACATTTTAGTCATTTTCCATATTTGCAGAAATACCAAAAATACCCCTCACACAGTTTTTAACCATATCTTCTCGGTCTTAGCTCTGAATCGAGCGTACTACTAGTCTACGAACTCGTATCGACTAGCTCTACGCAACGGTACCTTCGTCAAAGCCATCGCACGCTCACACAAAAAGTCAACTCCGAGCCCTTCCTTGGTCAAACTTGGCCAACTCGGTCCACTTTGAGAAATTTTCAATATCTTCTCGGGACGGGATGTTACAAAATCCGTCGGGCAATTTCACTGAGCTGAGAAATTCACAGAAACTCTTTTTTTCTTCATTGTTAAAAATGTAGCATGTGTGGGGTAAATATATATTGCCATTTGCATGCATTGGATGCAATTCATACCTAATCCCTATTGCTTGCAAATCAAGGCGAGCATTGTAGATGTCTTTTGTCTTGCCTTCGGTATTCATTAATGTCCCCAAAAAAGTACTTTTTTTGGTCCAACTCAAAATATTTCCAGCATGCTTTCTTTTATTTGTCCCACGGGATGGCATCCCAAAAATGGGTTGCGTGACATGACTTAGTTGTTCCAACACTTCTTCACCATTCAACAAATTTAGCGGTGGTCTGAATTCCCTACCATCGATCCACTTACCGAGACGCCACATATGATCAATCGGAAGGAAGCAACGATGTCCCATATAACATATTTTCCTGCTATGTTTTAATGAAATGTACGATTCATCTTCCCCAAAAACTAGGCAAGCTAATTTCCCTTTTGTGGACCAACCAGATAGGTTAGCATATGCTGGAAAGTTGTTAAAAGTCCATAATACAGCCGCACACAAACGGAACATTTGCTGCGACGATGTATCGTAGGTTGGGACCCCTACTTCCCATAACTCTTTCAATTCTGAAATAAGTGGCTGCAAGAACACATCGATGTTATTACTAGGAGCCTTAGGACCCGGAATTAATAGGGACAACATTAGACATGGTTCCTTCATGCATTTCCATGGTGGCAAATTATAGGCAACTAGAATGACGGGCCACATGCTATAGGAAACACGATTATTATTGAAAAGATGAAAACCATCACTTGATAGACCAAGCCTCACATTTCGAGGGTCACTAGCAAATAAAGGATGTTGGTGATCAAATTGCTTCCAAGCTTGGGAGTCGGCCGGATGCTGCAAGACTCCATCCTTAATTCGTTCTCTTTGTACCGACTCATATCAACTGCTGTTTTGGTTGATATGAACAATCATTGCAGCCGGGGTTTCACAGGGAAATAACGTAACACCTTGTAGGGGATAGGCCTTTTTGATAAGCCATTTGGAGGCTTAAACCTAGACGCACCACATGTTGGACATACTTCAGCTGACTTAAGTTCATTACAAAACAACACACAGTCATTCTTACACACATGTATCTTAATATAGTTCAATCCCAAATTTCGTATTGTCTTCTTGGCATCGCTATATGAAGTAGGGACATGTGCACCAGATGGAAGAATGTCTTTAAAGAATTCAAGTAACATGTCAATAGACTTATTTGTCCAATTATTTATAAGTTTTAGATGCAATAGTTTAACTATGAAAGATAATGTAGATACCTTTAGACAACCTTGATACAATGGTTGATTAGCATCCTTAAACAACTTGGCGAATGTATTTGACTGACCGTTATAATCCATATGTGAAGACCCACTATTGGTTTCACCAACCCAGTCATTAAAATACGAAGCGTTGTTTAGGTCATTTAGCATTTCCATTGTGCTGTCATGATGACCTAAGTTCTCGCCATCCATAGCATGCAAATAGGCATCATCATCATCAAAACCATCCTCATCATCACTACGGATGCCTTCCTCTCCATGAAATATCCAAGGATCATATGTCCTTACAATCCCATTAACAAAAAGATGATCCACAACTTCATTCGGGTTGCGTTCAATCAAATTATTGCACTTATAACAAGGACTGCGAATGATGCTTTCATATTTTGAATGACTAAGAACAAAAGAAATGAAGTCATTAAATCCTTGTACATAAGATGGAAGAGAACTAGTTCAAAGTTGCATCCAACTTTTATCCATCTAAATGTCTAAAAGTGAACGAAATTGTTCTACCACACCAAAGGAAAATGAAATAAATGACCAAAATAAACTATACTACAAAACTATTTCAAAAACTCAATACAAACAATGCATTGCGTACCTGTGAGGATGCACAAACGTAGCTGAACACTTTTCCACTTCAACTGTACAATCTTAAACCTCGTGAATGCACACTGTCTTTCCTAAAAAAAATCAAATGCAGTCCAAAAATCAGTTACAAATGATGCACCCAGCCACAGTAATATGGAACATAGCATTTAATGTGAACCGTATTATTAGTTAGTGATTAAGTCAGTTAAACATTACTCTCCATAGGACAACCACACAATTAGAACCAAAAAAAATTATGCCAGCCATACAACTATACAAGTAGAACGGGAAAATTTTTAAAAGAGAGTTCACTGTTTTATTAATAACTCAATAGATAGCAAACAGATAACTCTTTTTTATTTCAATTTGATGCGCATAACCCTAAACCAAACAAAAGTAATTGAAAAGAGAATACACTGTTTTATTAATAAGTCGATAGATATCAACAAAGTAATACAAATGCATCATTCAAAATATAAGTATAAATCTCAAATGTCATAGGGACCAAACCAGTCAAAAGAAACAACACAATCACAAGCACAATCAAAAAACACAAGAAACTATTTAGTATTGAGTATTGATATGACCATGTGAATATAGATTTGATTCTTTCCCTAGATATTCCTGTGAGAAAATTTATTTTTGTTGGGCTACATGATATAAGTTAAAAGAGAGACATGTGCATGTTTAACAGACATGCATGAACCAGCCAGATATTGAAACAATTAAGCATGAAAATTGTTTTACTCCTAAATATGTTGTCATGGAAATTCGATGTCATTGCAGGTTTTGGAGAGGGATTTAGCTATATTTGGATTCTTTGTTGCCTTGGGCAGAAGTACACAATCCTTCCTATCTGCTAATGGTTTTGATGTTATGGATGATCCATTTGAAGGCTTTGTAAGGTAAAGATAGTCTACAATCCTCTTCAATTCGAATCACTTTTCAACGTTTAGATTATTATTAATAATCTAAATTTCTCTACAGGTTTAGTAAGTATAGTAAATGGCTGGAGAGCCCTTCTAATGGGAAGGTAGCAAAGTTCTTGTCTAAACGATAATTGAACTTATTGTTCATAGTGTTTGAACTATAAAAAGCATCACCCGAGTAGAATGTTTTAACAAAATATTTGTGTTTCAACAAGAAGTTAATGGAGTGCATTGAAGCACAGGGGATATCAAAGTTAGCTAAGAAACTGTTGGGTTCTCTCTCTCTCTCCCCAACTCACTTGTATGCTCACTCATATAAAAGCATATATTATGTGTACAGTTGGTCAAATTTGAGATGCTCTTCATCTCATAGAGAACTCAAAAGTGGAGAAGATGGATATGTAGGACCATAAAAATAGATTTGACAATCCAAATGAAACTAGTTGCTGCCTCGTAGTGGCTTCTTAAAAACTCAGATAGCTACCTATGTGGTATCAAGATTCATAAAATACATTTCAAAAAGGGAATGTGTCGCATGATTCAACGCCCCCACTCCCCCCTCCCCCCCNNNNAAAAAAAAAAAAAAAGGAATGTGTTGCGTGCATATTGAAAGACTTTCAATGTTTGTGCTCTTAAAACCCTCTTGTTGAGCGAGCTGTTGAGGTGAAAACTCAAACATTATAAAGACAAAAAGCATGTAGCTTGGGCTTGAGATTGACTGTGTTTAGGCATGCATTTTAAGGGTCAAATTTGATCTTTCTTTGCTATCTATCCTTATAATTTTTAAGTTTAGGCATGCATTATAAGGGTCAATTTTAAGGGTCACAATCACAATCTCATCATACACTTTGCAAATCAGTCCAACATTAACCATATAACTTCTTGCAGCCTCATCAAGTTTATTTTCCTCATCTTTTTAATGTATTTCAGTACATATGGATATATAAATGATGCAAAATTACAATGATCAACAACGAAATTAGTCATCTTAATGCATGAGAACTGCTGGTTTGGAACTAAATCATCCACACAAAATAAACACACAAATTTCAAATTAAATACATACAAACTTAAATAAAAACTAAACCATTCCCAACAATGGAACCCTAAATCGAAGGGAGAACATATATGAACAACCCAACCTCATCAGTGTTGCATTCATGATGGATTATAGAAAAGAAAGATAAAATTTGGTGAAAAAACAAATTCGAAACATTAGAACAGACATGAACAACCCACCTCTGCATTCAACACTCAAAGCACTGAAGTCCACCTCGAATGTGTTTGAGTGAAGCGGCGGCGAGTTCGAAGACAGATGGGAAACCAGGTTCTCGGGCTTCGTCGGGGATTTTGGGTTCGGCTGGCTGGGGCAGTAGATGGGTGTGTAATGGCGGCCAATGTTCGTGCGTGAATGTTGAAGGCCAGAATGCACAGGTTAATGGAAGGGCGCAAACAAAACGCAGTCCAAAACGATGTCGTTTTGGGCAATTTACATTTACTTTTATTTATTTTTCAATAAAAAAATAAAAAAACAATTTTCTGTTACGAAATTAATTTTTGTGACTGTTTATATTACAAAGTTGACCAGTCAAACGCATACTATTAGTCATTAGTCAGGAAAAAATGATACGATTTCGGATTTCGTAACTGAAAATATCAAATTTTTAAAACAGTCGTGAATTTTTTTTAAGGGTATCTTCAGTCACGAAAATGAATTTGTAGCTTCAATTTTCGTTGCTGTAGCCCAAATTTCTTGTAGTGCGGAGAACACGATGATTTTCTCAAGAAGTAGTACATAAAATCAAGAAACACAAAGGGAGGAAATGAATTATGCTATTGAAGATGGGTATGAAAAAAGTGTATGATCGCATGGAATGGAACTTTTGAAAGCAAGTGGTTTTGATGAGCACTTTCAGACTCAGATATATAGTTGCATTAATTCTACTGAGTTCTCTTTGTAGCTAAATGGAAATATTTCAAAGGCTATTAAACCTAGGAAAGGATTATGACAAAGAGATCATTTGTCAGCTGTTATTTTTATCCTCTATTCGGAGGTGTACGTTCACGAGACTTTTGGCGAAGGAAGAGTTGGAGGGCAATCTCCACGTTATCGAAGTCAATAGGAATACTCCGACCATTACATCTCATGTATGTCGACGATCTATTAGTGATGAGTAGAGTTGGGCATAGGGAAATTGAGACTTTTCAAAGGTGTTTTGATGTTTACTGTGGATGGTCTGGCCATAGGAAACTAATTTGAAGAAATCAAATATTTATTTTCCAAAAATTCTGGCCGCAGGGACAAAATGGCAATTATGGATATTATGGGTCTTAAGGATATGGATTCTTTTTCAATCTATTTGGAAAACTCTTTGGTTACGGCGAGGAATCGAACCAAAAAATTCAAAATTTTGAAAGATAAAGTCCAGCAGAGGCTTATGGGATGGAATAAGCACTTCAATTCTAAGGCCGGGAAAGCAATGCTTATAAAATCAGTAGTGAAAAAATTACCAACTTACACTATCTCTACTTTCAAGGTGCCAATTGAAGTTTGCAAAGAAATGGATAAAGCTGCCAAAAGTTTTTGGTGGTCTTCAAATTCTGAAAAGGGGGATATATTTGGCGTTGAAAGTTTGGGATGACATCTGTAAGCCCAAAAAGCAAGGAGGATTGGGGTTTCGATAAAGTTTAATGATTTTAATTTGTCACTGCTGTTCCTTGGAATGATCCGTGGGTCTAGCGAGTCCTAGGTGCAACTCCAAGGCCGAAGCCATGCTTCAACATTTGTATGATTAAAAGGGTGGAAAATCTCAAAAATCAGTGGGGAAATGATTGTGATTGTCAACTGGTTAATATAGTAATTTTGTTGAGGATGATGCAAAGAATGTTTAGCTATTGCTTGGCCTTCTGTTCAGTGCAATGATAAGCATATTTGGAAGGGAAATAGTGCAGGTATTTTTTCAGTTCGCAATTGTTTTTTGTTGAACTTTGCTAACTGTGAGGAAAGAGCTTCCCCGAGTTTATAGTCAAAACTTTGGAAGATAGAGATTCATGATCGATTGAAGATTTTGTGTGTGGATATTATTAGCTGGAAAGATACAGTCAAATCGGAGAGGGTTGGAAGAGATGATAGGAGCTGTGCAATTTGTAGGGCTGAGGTTGAGTCTTTCTTTCATTTGTTCAAGAAATGTCAAGGGAATCCAGGTATTGCCTTTTGCAAGCAAATGGGGTGCTTAATCCAAACTGTTCAATTTTGAATATGACATTGATTGGTACAATTTTCATCCTTGCTAGTGAGTAAATATCCACAATAATGCATATTTTTTATTAATTAACAGAAAGGTTTTTTTTTTTTCCGAAAAAAGTAAATAAAAAATAATTTAGGGTAAGAACCACCATGTATTAACTAAAGTTTAATATCCAAAGAGCAAAAAAAAAAAAAAAAAAAAAAAAAAAAAAAAGAAGTTCAAGAACCAAAGTCCAAAGTTTAAATACTAACTGCGGCAATTAGCCTAAATATATTTCAGGTACCATATAAATACAAATACAATAGTGCTAGATTTTTCAAAACATTAACCAAATTTATTTACGAAATGACATGGTAGATGATGTAATAATATTTAATTGGTTTAGTTTTTATATTCACTTATCCATTTAAAAATTTATTTATCTCTCTATATTTAATTGGAAATTTGGAACAAAGTTAAATATCATATATGCCTTTAAGATGCATGAGAAAAAATATCTTTTAAATTAGAATTTTTAAATAATAGATAATATATTAAACAATAGAATTAATAAATACATAATACCCTTTCTTTTTCCTTTGTCTTTTATTCCTTGATTACAAGATGGGAGAATCTTATAAATAGTAGATAATATTTTAAACAATTGAATAAATAAATAAATAATACCATTTTTTTACCATTTTGGAGGCGAGCTCGAGGGTCAGAGCCATGGATTCATAGCCGGAGTCGGAGAGGATCTCAGTCGCGTCCATGATGGTATCGGAAGATTGGGCAGAGAAGAGAGAAACTAGAGAGATAAGGAAGAGAGAAATGAGTAACGAGGAAGCCTTTGGGAGAAAGCTCTGAAGGAAGTTTTTGGTTTCAGGGTTTTCTGTGAATTGCTTTCTCTATTTAGCTGCATTTGAATTTGAAGGGCGTGCACTGTGCAGTGGCATATGAGATAAATTCGAAGGAATTTGATGTAGTAGTAATATTTGAAACGAACAAACTTCTAGAAATGGCTTAGAAAACTAATTCTAGCTATCAAATCCGAAGTAAGCTTTCATTAACAAGCTGCAAAGCTTTAAGAAAAATGTTTACAATCAAGAATAATCAAAACTCCTATATCCAAAATGAATCGCACTATTTAACCAAGACAAACAGCCAAAACGACAATAACTATTGTGTTTTAAGCAACAGAAAACTAACTAAAGACAAAATAGTATAACTAACTTAAACAATTCATTTAAGTAAACTTGACACTAAAGAAATCCCTCTAAACGGTGCCGCTTAGTCCAACGGTCATCAAATTCAAATATGCACAGTGTCGTCGTCTTCCCCAGTTGGTTTCTTTGTAATGTTCCTCATCAATTCTTCTCGTTCATCAGAGAAATCATCCACGATTTCGGTCACGGCTGCCGGAGAAGCATTAGGTGGAATATAAGGATACAAATCACAAATATTGAAAATAGGGGAAATGAGGAGATCATCGGGGAGATCCACCAGATATGCATTAGGCCCCAAGTTTTTCAGAATTTGAAATGGACCCATTTTCTTGTTTTGCAATTTATGATAAGAACCCGTCAAAAACCTTTTTCGACGTAAATAAACCAACACCAAATCACCAACTTGAAAGGACTTGTCTCAGCGATGACGATCGACATCAGTCTTATACTTTGCATTCGAAGCTTCAATTTGAGCTTTGATGGCCTCGTGTTGCTGGACATAATTTTTTGAGAAAGTTGTAGCAGATTTGTTAAACTTCGAAGTGACAGAAATTAAATCCACAGTAAAACTAGGAACCTTTGTGTAAACTATAGAGAAAGGAGAACGGCCAGTAGTGCAATTAACCATATGGTTATAAGCAAATTCAGCTTGAGGTAAAACAGAGTCCCATTGTTTCTGGTGATCACTAGCCAAGGTACACAACATATTCCCTAATGTCCGATTGACAACTTCAGTTTGTCCATCGGTCTGCGGATGATATGCACTGCTAAATTGAAGTTTCGTGTCAAATTTGTGCCACACGATTTTCCAGAAATGGTTGACAAAATGCACATCACGATCCGAGGTTATAGTTTTTGGAACACCATGCAAACAAACCACATCCTGAAAGAATAATTGAGCCACATAGCTGGCATCGGCTAACTTCTTGTAGGGCAAGAAATGAGCCGTTTTGGAGAAACGGTCCACGACAACCATTACAGAGTCCACTCTTCGTGGAGACATCGGCAAGCCAAGAACAAAGTCCATTGAAAGGTCCTCCCAGATAGTGGAGGGGATTGGTAAAGGGCTGTAAATACCAGTATTCTGCACATGGCCCTTGGCAACTTGGCAAATAAAACAGCGAGCCACATAGTTTGTAACATCACGCTTGATCTTAGGCTAGAAAAACCTGTCAGTAACAAGTGCCATTGTCTTATCCTTACTAGTATGAGCAGCAAGACCCCCCGAGTGTAGATCATGTAATATATATTCTCGTAAGGAACTTTGAGGAATACAGAGTTGATTGCCGCAGAACAAAAACCCGTCAAAGATATGGTAATCAGACATGTGGTCATGGTAAATGCATTTCTCCCAAATGGGAGCAAAATCAACATCTGTAGAATACAGATCTTTTAAATGGTCAAATTCAGTAAGGTTCATTTTGAGGACTGAAAACAAAGAATGCAGTCGACTAAGAGCATCGGCCACTTTGTTAGCATGTCCAGCCTTGTGCTGGAAGGCATAGTGGAATTTTTGCAAAAATTCAAGCCATCTTGCATGCAAGCTATTGAGCTTCTTCTGGGAATTCAAATACTTCAAAGGTTAGTGATCACTTTTGAGGATGAAATCTCGTTGAACTAAATAATGCTGCCAATGGCCAAATGCACAAATAACAGCATATAGCTCCTGCTCGTATGTAGTCCATTTCTGCCGAGCTTCACACAACTTTTCGCTAAAGAATTCAATAGGTCGACCTTCTTGCATTATAACAGCACGAACACCTGTTTTCGAAGCATCAGTTTCAACTTCGAATATCTTGTCAAAATTTGGGAGAACCAAAACTGAGGCATGAGTGAGCTTGTACTTAAGAGTAGCAAAACTAGTGGCTTGAGCATCAGTCCATTGGAACTGTCCTTTCTTCAGGCAATTAGTTAAAGGAGCTGCCATTTCACTGAAGCCCCAAATGAAACGCCTATAAATGGTGGCCAATCCGTGAAAGCTTCGGAGCTCAGAAACATTCTTAGGGGTAGGCCACTGGATGATAGCCTGAATCTTCTTAGGGTTGGTATGGATACCTTGCTTACTAACAATAAGTCCCAGAAAAAGGAGCTACTCAGTAAAAAACTCACACTTATGTATGCTAAGATGGAGTCTGTTGTCCCTGAGAGTTTGAAAAATACATCTCAAATGCTCTAAATGATCAGTTTTATGTTTACTATAGACTAAAATATCATCAAAGTAAACCACAACACAATGGCCAATAAAGGTTTTAAGTATTAACGTACTTGGAGCAATACAAAGACCGAAAGGCATCAACTGCCATTC
This sequence comes from Ochetophila trinervis, assembly GCA_003254975.1. Taxonomy (NCBI): domain Eukaryota; kingdom Viridiplantae; phylum Streptophyta; class Magnoliopsida; order Rosales; family Rhamnaceae; genus Ochetophila; species Ochetophila trinervis. The sequence continues at coordinate 80,725 of QANX01003824.1, forward strand.
AAATAACCCCTCTCAAGTTTTAAACGCGGTCTTCCACTCATCACCTGGGCACAAACGAATCTGGTGGTATCCAAGTTTAGAGAAGATTTGGGAACCCTCTAACTTATCCAACATGTCTTCTAATCGAGGAATGAGGAATCATACTTGACTGTGATCTGTTGATGGCTCGACTGTCAACACACATACGCCAGGTAAGGTCTTTCTTTGGGATCAACAAAGCCAGCACAACACATGGGCTAAGGCTCACTCGTATCAGTTGTTTGGCCAATAAGTCATCAACAATGCCCTACAAAACCTCATGTTCTTTTGGACTTATACAGTAGTGGGGCAGGTTAGGTAAAAAAGCCCTAGGTATGAAATCAATTCAGTGTTGAATGTCACACATGGGAGGCAATTCTGAAAGAAGTTCCTCAAGGGAAAGATCTTTAAACTCATCAAGAAGTTTTTGAATTGAATATGGGATTGTAGGATGTTCAAGCTGAGGGTCTTTCAGAATTAAGACTAAAACAGGTTGGAAGGAATAGCTTAAGGAAATTGGACAGGGGAAACATGAATAAGTTGAGGTTTGATAGATGAAATTGCAGGGGTAAGTGAACCAACAATGTGGGATGTAGGTGGTAAAATGGGAGGTGGTGTAGGTACACAAAGGTCAATGGTAGTAGGGAGCAGAACAATTTTCTTCGAACCCTATTGCAAAGAATAGGTATTTGCCCGGCCATCATGGTGAACTAACCTATCATATTGCCAGGGCCTACCAAGCAGCACATGGCATGCATCCATGTTAACAATTTCACAAGTGATGGTATCTTTATAATTTTTGCCGATGGAAAGTGGCACTTGACAAACTTCTGTGACACTGGTCTCATTACCCTTCTTAATCCACCCAATTTTATACGGATGTGGGTGCTTAGCAGTGGATAATTGTAGGGCTTTTATTAAGGTCTTAGACACTACATTCTTACAGCTACCAGCATCAATAATGACCTCACAAACCTTGCCCTTAATAGTGCACCTAGTCCGAAATATAGCATGTCTTTCACTGGTTTCTTGTGTCTTAGATGAGAGTAACATTTTTTGCAAAATGCAAAGAAGATTGTCACCATCATCTCTACTAACTAGCTCTATGTCAGCTACCTCTTCAGAATCAAATTCTTCTTGTGTACCTTCAAATTCAACATCAACATCTTGAATTTGTAGGACTCGTCTTTGCGGGCAATCACTGGACCTATGTCCTACCTGATTACACTTAAAGCATTTAAGTGGAAAGGCTTTGCAAACGGGTTATTTGTTTTGTTTGGGATCATTGGGGATTTTCCATGGTTTGTAGTAATTGGCTCCACAGGTGGTTTATGGAAATTGGTCCTCTAAGGTGGTTGGGGCTGATGTTGTGGTTTGTCAGTATAAAAATCTGACACAGATTTCCATTTGGTGGGTGGTCGAGAGTTGGACCTCTCAAATTGTTTCTCCACACGGTTAGCAAGGTTCACAGCATCAGTAAGATTCCAAATGGGGCCAAGCTCAAGTTTTTCTTGAATGGGATGAGACAGGCCAGAAATGAACCGTGCAACCTGTTGTCTTTCTGTTTCTTGTAGATTGTTCCGAGAGCTTAACCTAAAAAACTCCTCAGAATAGTCATTGACTGTGCGACCACGCTGGTGACACTGATGGTATTGCTGGTACAAAATCTGATCATAATCTGTGGGTAGGAATCGGGCCTTCATCAACTGTTTCATTCGATGCTAGGTTTTTACCACTTGTTTCCCTTCCTTTCTTCTATTCAGCTGCAATTGTTTCCACCAAGTGGAGGCGCCGCCCTTTAATTTATATGCCATGAGCTTCACCTGCTACATTTCAGATATATCCATATATTCCAAGAACGATTCCACACTTTGTAACCAGTCCAAAAAATCATCAAAGTGCAAATGTCCATCAAACCAGGGAATATCAATTTTCATTTTAAAATCAAGAGTTCCAGTGTTCTGAGGATACCTATTAAAAGTTCCCGAAGGCCCTTAAGGTTGGCCAAAAGTTTGATTAAATCTACGTCGTGGATTGTCCATCAATGTAGCTTCGATTTCATCGTCAGAATCCAGCTCAGAAATTGGAGATGGTGGTCGACGATGACTTTGATGTTCATTCAGATCTGGGAATTCAGATCTATCAAAATTACGATGTGGATGCAGATTCGACTTTGGTGGTGCTGAAGGAGTTCAAGTTAACTCTCGAGTTCCAATGGCAGATGCTGATGGACTATGACCCTGCCCCATTTCAGGTTGAGACATTGATTGTCTAACCTCATTGGTGAGGGTATCTAGTTTATGTTCAATATTCTGGATGACCACCCAAAGGGTCTTCATGTTAAGCTCTTCGTCAGTAACATGGCTACTACCTTCACCAAGCTTTGCCATGGCAAAACAAGGCAAAATCCTGGCTCTGATACCAAACTGATGTAGCAGTAATATTTGAAACAAACAAACTTCCAGAAATGGCTTAGAAAACTAATTCTAGTTATCAAATCCGAAGTAAGCTTTCATTAACAAGCTGCAAAGCTTTAAGAAAAATGTTTACAATCAAGAATAATAAAAACTCCTATATCCAAAATGAATCGCAGTATTTAACCAAGACGAACAGCCAAAACGACAATATAGCTGTTGTGTTTTAAGCAACGAAAAACTAACTAAAGAAAAAATAGCATAACTAACTTAAACAATTCGTTTAAGTAAACTTGACACTAAAGAAATCCCTCTAAACGGTGCCGCTTAGTCCAACGGTCATCAAATTCAAATATGCACAGTGTCTTCGTCTTCCCCAGTTGGTTTCTTTGTAAAGTTCCTCATCAGAATTTGTTGGCAGGAAGTATTGCTGATGTCATAGAGGGAATCTAAATCAGTTAAGGGAGTTTGTTACTTGTTAGACGATTCTATATATTAATGTTGAAATTTAGACAACGAATCTATATATTTATATAAATGAGCATGTATATATTATAAACATGCATGGATTTCTAGAAATATGGTACACATGGCGCCATCAAATGATTGTCGCTTTCGATTTCCAAGGCTATAGACTTTTCGACCAGCCACCGGAGCCGGAAAAAGCAAACTTCCAAGTCCTTGTTGATGATGTCATTGGCGTTTTGGACTCTTTGAGCATCCACAAGGTAAAGACAAAATCATCCCTGTTTTTTACTTCTTTGATAAAACAAAGAGGGATATAAGAAACAATATTTAAATTGATCTGGTTATTAATTTAATTCACAGTACATATCTCTCAGAATTAATTTATATTTATGCATATTAAACTACAATTCAATATTACTGTTACCGTAAAAAAGATATGAAAAAATAATAATTTAAAAACTAGTATCGTTAGGTTTTGAACGGCTTGTTTATTGATTACCAAAAAACACAGCTTGATTATTGATTTTTGCAATGAAACTTTGGACACACTGTGCAATTCCTTAGTTGATAAAGCTAAAAAAAAAGATATTTGAAAAAGCGATTTGCCAAAAAGATAATAAAAATTAAATAAAAGAAAATTTTAAAAATTTAGGGCGTGTCGTAGAGGGTCGGTTGCATGAAACCGGAAGATCAAACGGACTAATTATGAGTATTTATATTTCTTAGTCAAAATTTAATTTATATATATATATATATTGTTGGATTTCTGTAGCTGTTCCGTTACAAACCCTTTGGGTTTTGTAACAGTTATTTTGAATAAATTAAATTTGTTTTAATTAGTTATATTAATTAGATTTAATTATTTTATTTTCAGTTACATTTTTATTTACTATATATATGTCTATTGTTTTGAGGTTGAATACAGAAAAAGAAAAAAAAAACAGAGAAACAGAGAAATAAAATATTAGAACGTGAGTTTGAGTTCTAGAAAGAGGTGATAAAGTTTAGGTATTTTCTAAGTTCGAAGTTAAATCTTTGGTGGTGCTAAAACTAAAGATTGAGAATATCCGTTGTATCCTGAGAGACGATCGTCAACAAACCATTCGCACCTGTGGGGACGAAATCGTTCTTAAGGACACTGTGGTATTACACAGACCTCGGAGTACTTTCAAATACATCATATACAGGTTCTGATTTATATTTACAATGTATTTAAATATATTTTATTAATTTGTTATATATATATATTTATAAATATTTGATTAAATGTTCATTTAGTTATTACAATCTTAAGAACGAATCTCTATACTGTTAATCTTATTTATTTATATGTATATACATATTGGTATATGATTTTTGTTATGTTTTAATATATTCCCGAAGATATTTTTTGTGCATTTATTTTTTATGGTCAATTTTAATTTGAATTGAACTCATAATCCGAACGTGGGCGACGAGACGAAGAAAACGTGACAAACGGCGTCGAAAACGGAGGTCAGACGAAGGAGATACGGCAGGGTCATGAACCGGGTCGCGATACCCATGACCCGACCCGATGCAGGAAAACGGGTGAAGAAGAAGACCCAAAACGACGTCGTTTTGACGCGTTGGGCATCTGGGCTGAGGCAGCAGGCCTAGCATGGCTTGGGCTTGGGTTTGGTCTGGGCTGGGCTTGATCCTGGCTAGGCTTGGCCTGAGCTTGGGCTGCGCTGGGTTTGGGCCTAGTCCAGTTGGGCCCAATAGTGGGCTGAGGCACAGCCAGTTTGTAAGGCTGGCCCATGACACATGGATAGCCACGTAGTCAGCCACGTGTGTGACACGTGGAGATTTATGAGCTGACATGGCATGTGCCACGTGGAATGTTTACCGTTGACCAACGTTTGACCGGTGTTGACCGTTGACTATTTACCAACGTTTGACCGTAGTTGACCGTTGACCTGCAGTGACGGTGTATACAGAAAATTCATGGTGTATACAGAATTTATGTGGTTGTATACAGTAAATCCGTGGGAATTTTAAATTGAGTTTTAAACCTCAAATTTGTGAATTTTCTTGGTGAAATTTGTGTAATTAGTATGTTGAGACAATTTTGTTCAACAACTAACGAATTTATATTTCCTTCGGAAACAGGAAATGGAAACAGAGGTTAATGTTTCCTCAGACAACGTGAATACCGTTCCTGTGGCAAAAGCGCCAACTTTCATGGCACCAATTTCTGTACCCGTGAATCATGCGGAGAAACCGGAGAAATTTGATGGAAAGGATTTTAAAAGGTGGCAACAAAAGATGCTATTCTATTTGACCACATTGAACCTTGCTAGGTTCTTGACTGAAGAGGCACCAGAGAGCAATGAGACTAGCGATGTGAGTACTCTCATGGCTGTGGATGCCTGGAAGAGTTCCGACTACCTGAGCCTGAATTATATTCTGAATGGCCTATCTGATGCTCTGTATAGTGTATACAGTAGCAAGAGGACAGCGAAGGAGCTGTGGGAATCTTTGGATAAGAAATACAAAACTGAGGATGCTGGATCCAAGAAGTTTGTAGTGGGTCGTTTCTTGGAATATCAAATGGTTGATACCAAGACAGTAATCAGTCAAGTCCAACAGCTGCAGGTAATCATACAAGAAATCCATTCTGAGGGGATGGTGATTAGTGAAGCTTTTCAAGTGGCATGTGTTATTGAGAAACTGCCTTCAGGTTGGAAAGACTTTAAGAACTACCTTAAGCATAAGCGAAAAGAGATGAGCATGGATGATCTGATTGTTAGACTTCGAATTGAGGAAGACAATAGACGATCAGAGAAGAGATCATCATCGGAGGCTTACGGTAAAGCTAATGTGGTGGAACATGGTCAAGGCTCCAAGTCCAAGAAATTTGCTGGAAAGAATTCCAAGCTAGGACCCAAGGGAGGGGTCTTTAAACATCCCAAATTCCAAGGGAAATGTTTCAATTGTGACAGGATAGGTCACAAATCGGCAGATTGCAGATTGCCGAAACGGAAAAATAAAATGGCACATGTGGTGGAGAAACTCACTAGAGAGGTCGATGATATCGACTTGAGTGCCGTAGTTTCTGAAGTGAATCTTGTTGGGTCAAACCCAAAGGAGTGGTGGATTGACACTGGTGCAACTCGCCACGTATGCTCAGACAGAGGATTGTTCACTTCCTTCGAACCAACTGAAAGTGGGGAGAAGTTATTCATGGGAAATTCTGCAACGTCTGAAATAAAAGGTGAAGGGAAGGTGATTCTGAAGATGACCTCTGGGAAAGACCTGACTCTGAACAACGTGTTGTATGTACCAGATATACAGAAAAATCTGGTATCTGGATCGCTTCTAAGCAAGCATGGATTTCGCATGGTGTTTGAGTCTGATAAGGTCATATTGTCAAAATGTAATATGTTTGTGGGAAAGGGCTATGTAGCCAATGGGCTTTTCAAACTTAATGTAATGACGGTAAAGCCTAAAAATATGAATAAAGCTAGTACTTCTTCTGTTTACTTGCTTGAGTCTTCCAATTTGTGGCATGGTAGACTAGGACATGTTAATTATAATACTCCGAGGAGATTAATTAACTTAAATCATATTCCCACATTTCAAATTGACAATAAATACAAGTGTGAAACTTGCGTTGAGGCAAAGATGACGAGGTTATCATATCACACTATTGAAAGGAATACTGAACCTTTAGATATGATCCATAGTGACATGTGTGATCTGAAATTTGCACCAACGAGAGGAGGCAATAAATATTTTATTATCTTTGTTGATGATAGCACAAAATATTGCTATGTCTATTTGCTAAAGGGCAAAGATGAAGCCTTAGGGAAATTTATACTCTATAAGGTTGAAGTTGAGAATCAACTTAATAAAAAAATTAAAGTAATTAGGAGTGATCGCGGTGGCGAATATGTAAATCCTTTTGGTGAATTTTGTGCTCAAAATGGGATTAGACATGAAGTCACTCCACCGTATTCGCCACAGTCCAATGGTGTGGCTGAACGGAAAAATCGAACCCTCAAGGAAATGATGAATGCAATGCTGTTAAGTTCTGGGTTACCTCAGAACTTGTGGGGGGAAGCTATTTTATCAGCAAATTACCTTTTAAATAAGGTGCCCCGAAAGAAAGAGGTGAAAACACCTTATGAGCTTTTGGCATGGAAGACAGCCCTCTTACAATTATTTATGAATGTAGGGGTGTCAAGCCAAAGTAGTTGTACCTATTCCAAAGAGAGTAAAGATAGGTCCAAAAACAGTTGATTACATTTTTATTGGTTATGCACAAAATAGCAGTGCATATCGATTTCTTGTGTACAAATATGAGATTTCAGATATACACAGAAATACAATAATAGAATCGAGAAATGCTACATTTTTCGAGCATAATTTTCCATACAAATCTGATGAGGGACCGAGTTCGTCAAAATGAACATTTGAAGATTTCTATGATGATAGTCCAGATAGTGATCATGGACAAGATGATGAGGTTGAAGTTAGACGTAGTAAGAGAATAAGAACAGAAAAAACTTTTGGTCTAGATTTTCTTACTTACATGCTCGAGAGCGAACCTCAAAGCTTTTAGGAAGCTATAAACTCTCATGAATGTCCTTTATGGAAAGAGGCAATCAAAAGTGAAATAGATTCCATTTTGCAAAATCATACTTGGGAGTTAGTGGATCTACCTCCTGGTTGTAAACCTTTGGGTTACAAGTGGATTTTTAAGAGGAAGATGAAAGCAGATGGAACTATTGATAAATATAAGGCAAGGCTAGTAATAAAGGGTTACAAGCAAAAGGAAGGCCTTGATTATTTTGATACATATTCACCAGTGACGAGAATAAATTCCATAAGAATGGTGATTGCTATAGCAGCCTTACGAAATTTAGAGATACATCAGATGGATGTAAAAACGGCATTTCTAAATGGGGATCTTGATGAGGAGATCTATATGGAGCAACCTGAGGGTTTTTCTGCTCCAGGACAAGAAAGAAAAGTCTGTAGACTGGTGAAATCTCTGTATGGTCTAAAACAAACTCCAAAACAATGGCATCAGAAATTTGATTCTGCCATGTTGGAAAATGGGTACAAAATAAATGAATGTGACAAATGTATCTATATAAAAGATATAGACGATGGATATGTCATTTTATGTCTATATGTAGATGACATACTTATCGTGGGTAGTAACGATAATATGATCCAAGCTACCAAAGCTTTGTTAAATACAAAGTTTGATATGAAAGACATGGGGCTTGCAGATGTGATACTGGGAATTAAAATTTCTAGGTCTTCGAATGGAATCATTCTTAGTCAGTCACATTATATAGATAAAATACTGGATAAATTCAGTAATGAGGATACTGGTATAGCCAGAACACCCATAGATATGAATTTACATCTTTCCAAGAATAAAGGAGAGGGTGTTTTCCAAGTGGAATATTCTAGGGTGATTGGAAGTCTAATGTACCTGATGAGTTGCGCTAGACCGGATATAGCATACTCAATAAGTAGACTAAGTAGATACACGAGTAATCCAAACCAAGATCATTGGAAAGCGATAGTGCGAGTACTGAGGTATTTACGATATACTCATGATTACGGACTGCACTACACAAGATATCTAGCTGTATTAGAAGGATATAGTGATGCTAGTTGGATTTCTGATATAAAGAATTTAAAGTCCACTAGTGGATATGTATTTACATTGGCTGGTGCAGCTGTAACATGGAAGTCCTCCAAACAAACAGTTATAGCTCGTTCCACTATGGAATCTGAGTTCATAGCTTTGGACAAATGTGGAGAAGAGGCTGAATGGTTACGTCAGTTCTTAGAGGACATTTCACAATTGTCGAAACCTGTGCCTGCAATTAGCTTACATTGCGATAGTCAATCTGCAATTGGCAGGGCACAGAATATCATGTATAATGGAAAGTCTAGACATATACGTCGAAGACACAATTCCATTAGACAGTTAATCTCAACTGGAGTGATTTCTATAGACTATGTAAAGTCGAAAGAAAATATTGCGGATCCGCTAACCAAGGGGTTAAATAGAGAACTAGTTGAGAAGTCATCGAGGGGAATGGGATTGAAGCCCGTGAAAGAAAAGTCGATATGATGGAAACCCGACCTATGTGACTGGAGATCCCAAGATCTAGGTTCAACGGGACAACGCAATTGTAAAGGCTGGTATGAATCACTGTGGGGGTTTTTACCCTTACCCATTCCTATGATAAAACAGTGATAGATATAAGGTTAAGCTATGCTTTTAATGATTCTCGGATGTTTGGTAATCTATAAGGATTATATGGAAACAGAAGAATCACCTATGTGGGAGTGAAGAGTGGCCGCTTCAAGGAGAATTGTGGTGGGCGCAATTCTTTAAACTCTTGCAGAACCAGGACGATGTTCATGGCCAAAACGAACATAATAGTGAGAACTGGAAAATATCAGGAAGGGGTCCTGTGTGAGGTGTATCATCATTTACATAAATGATATAATGGTTCAAGGACATCATGTCTACCATTTAATCAGTAAAGTAAATACATTTTCACAAGGGAAGGTTCAAAGAGTAACATATACCTATCCTATGCAGACTCCAACTGTAAAGCTTTATCACCTGTGTATAGAATGAGGTTAGTTTAATTTATTCATGTGGGGGATTGTTGGATTTCTGTAGCTGTTCCGTTACAAACCCTTTGGGTTTTGTAACAGTTATTTTGAATAAATTAAATTTGTTTTAATTAGTTATATTAATTAGATTTAATTATTTTATTTTCAGTTACATTTTTATTTACTATATATATGTCTATTGTTTTGAGGTTGAATACAGAAAAAGAAAAAAAAACAGAGAAACAGAGAAATAAAATATTAGAACGTGAGTTTGAGTTCTAGAAAGAGGTGATAAAGTTTAGGTATTTTCTAAGTTCGAAGTTAAATCTTTGGTGGTACTAAAACTAAAGATTGAGAATATACGTTGTATCCTGGGAGACGATCGTCAACAAACCATTCGCACCTGTGGGGACGAAATCGTTCTTAAGGACACTGTGGTATTACACAGACCTCGGAGTACTTTCAAATACATCATATACAGGTTCTGATTTATATTTACAATGTATTTAAATATATTTTATTAATTTGTTATATATATATATATATTTATAAATATTTGATTAAATGTTCATTTAGTTATTACATATATATCCCGTGAGCTTTGAATGTTGCCTTCCGAATGATTTGTATTGTCCACGCGGGTCAATCCCTTTCTTTTATAGTGAGAGGTCTTTCCCTGAACACCTATACTTCTCCTTCGTTGAAAAGTAATATGAAAAAGAGTTGAAAAATAATAAGAAAAAGAGTTGAAATAACTATTTTCTAAAGTCCCTATCCGATACCATCCTATACAGCGTGGTGCACAATAAATGAATAAGGAATTCCATGCTAAACGGAAATACTAATTTAATATTGTATAATTCAATTATAAAGTTTGGGAACTACAGCTTGTTTACTGCTTTTTGCAATGAAATTTTGAGCATGCTATGCAATTCATTAGTTGATCCATTAGACTTAAAACTTATTGTCTTTTAAAAGCTTAATTAATTCATGCTCTGAAAAGTTTTATATATATATATATATATATATATATATATTTATTTATTATTAAACTATTATTATGTTAGCAAGTAAATCTGAACACAAAAAATAAAATAGAAAGAGAAATTTAAGAAATAAGCCAGCAGAAGAAATTATAGCTTTCAAACAATTCAAAAACACTGTAATATTTTTTCATTGGGTTCAACGGAATAAAAATAAATTAGTAATTAAACATTTTTATAAACTAATAAAAATAGAAAATTATTGAGAAAATTATATTATTTTTTCTTTCTTCTTCACCACCCGTACCACAGAATACCTAAATCATCATTTTATTCAATCTGTCATTTTCGCTGTGCACAAAAAAAAATTAGGGCTAAAGTCGCGCCCGCCATTGAGATGGACCGAAATATAATTGTTTCATCGATCAACGGAGAGAATATCCACGTCATATGTCAAATGCCGACTAATAGACCTTTTAGTGTTATATATTTGAAATCCCAGTAGATGGCAAGCCACTACTAGAAAATAGGGTCATAGACGTCGGTGAAAAACCGACGTCTTAAGTGTATATAAGACGGACAGCAAACCGTCGTCTAATGAGGCGTCGTCGATACTCATAAAACATAGACGACGGTTAAAAACCGACGTCTAAAACCACGTTGAAACCACGTGGACGCCACAGGGCAAATATATAAATGACGGTTTAAGATTGGAACTATCGTCTATGTTAAGTATAGACGACGGTTTCTACTTAAAACAGTCGTCTATGCTTATTTTTCTTTTTTTTTTTCAGCGGCTTTTAAATAAATTTATCCAAAATTATATTAAATATTAAATATATTCTAATTACAAAACTCTTATACAAAATTACTAATTAAACCAAAACTCTCATATACAATTTTTCACACAATATATGCACGGGTAGTTCATACATATCATCAAGTTTAATACATATCATCAGGTTTCATATATATCACCGGATAATTTATACAATTTTTTATTATATACACAATATACAAATTAATAACCAACTTAACAAATACATTCAATATTCAAACAAAATAATGCATTATATTCAATATTTAAACTTTTCAATGCACAGATTCAAACATTTTCACTGAATAATGCATTCACAATTTGTTAAAAACAATTTAAAAAAAGAATGTCGAGCACTAACCTTAAGTTTTTGGGTTAAAAATCACAAATATTATGTGAAATGAAGAAGTAATCCGACCACAATGGAGAAGATGAGGAACGACGACCACAGTAGAGAAGATTAGGAACGGCGACCACAGTGGAGAAGAGGAGCAAACAGCGGCGGGTGTTTTAGGGTTTCTAAAGAAGTGAGGGAAAATGAGAGAGGAAGAGGCGTGTAAAGTACAAAACATGAAGTTAAAAACGACGGACAAAAGCTAGGCTCGTCATCTTTACCCAAATAATACAGCTACAAAACGATGCAGTTTTGATAAAGACGACGGGTCCAGAGCCAGGCCCGTCGTTTTTTTTTAATTTCTTTTTTTATTTTTTTTTCAGGTAAAAACGACGGTTTTAGCTTAAAACCGTCGTCTTTACCTGGGTAAAGACGACGATTCTAAGCTAAAACAGTAGTTTTTTGTTTTTTTTAATTTTTTAATTTTTTTTTTCAGGAATGGGTAAAAACGACGGTTCTAAGCTAAAACCGTCGTTTTTTGTTTTTTTAATACCCAAAACGTTTATAATTTAATCAACGATGACGTTTCCTTTAGGAACCGTCGTCTATTCTCTACAAAGAGAGACACGTGGCAGCAACGTGGATGCCACGTGTTTTAGGGACTTATAGACGACGGTTTATAAAGAAACCGTCGTTGTTGATTAAATTATAGACCACGGTTTTGTTTATAACCGTCGTTGATTGTTTTTTTATACGAAGGTCTGTCGTCTTTATTACCTGCCAAAGTTAATAACCGTCGTATTAGTGTATCAACGTCGGTTTTCTTTGTTAACCAACGTCTATATAAAAATAAAGCCGTCGTCGATAGCTTATTTCTGTAGTAGTGAGCCCATATATTAATTGTCATCCCAAGACCCTTTAGTTTTCTATATCACACTCTGCAACGAGTAATTATGCAGATGATGAAGTCGGGGAAGATTGTGATAACTCTGATAGCCATTTTGGTGACTCTGTTGGAGATGATGTACGAGGGAAAAAATGTTTCAGCTTTCGATATGCATCCGAAAATTATGCTCATTTTTTGTGTTAACTTTGTTATCTATGGCATTTTGTCCATAGCACCAGCACATGAAGCTTATGATGCAATTATGTGTAAAACTAGACTCTTTTCTGGTAGCCTTGCCTTGACTATGCTTTTACTCATCCTCCTTCCTCATCTTGGATTGTTCATTTTAGCCTTGTGGCTTGTCTGCTTTCTGAAGGCTGTTAATCTCAACTTTAAGCCTTTCTTAAGCATTTGCAATGCCTTGTATTAAGCTTCGTATCTGAAGTTGTCACCTTTTATAAGGACTTTTTGTGGTTATATTGGATGCTAATTTGGTGATGATCTGAATGGAATATTTCCCTTGATCCTAATGTTGATTGAATGGTTGGTGATTTTGTCTAGTTTGCCCCAGGAAGACAAGCTTTATTTCCTGGATACATGACTTTTCCAGGAAATACCTAGCCAGGAGGAGCCAAATTTTTCAAGCAACAGAAAAGCAAAAGACTCATGATGCTTTTAAAGTTTTCACAGGCACATTCTCTACTCTCTCTCATTCTTTATTATACTTTCAATCAATTGAAGTAGTTTTCTGAGCTTTTACATTAGTAGGAAATGATGTACTTTTTTAACTTTTTTTAGTTTGAAAGTTCACCATGGGTTGTACTGAGCCGACCATTTCTAGAATTTTGTATACTTGGTTGGGATAACCTATCGAGGACCCTGCTTATGTATTTCACAAACGTAGTTTTGTCTCAAGAAGGATATTTTCATTCTGTTATATACAATTCACCAAAGTTTATGAACACGACCGTAAACAGCGATTTGAGATATATGATATGGCAGTCCCCCAGGGATGGAGCCTCACTTCGTAAATACTTCTGATTATGATCAAATGGCCCAAAGTGGAGCTGCATTTGTAAGACAATTCAAGAACGATGATTCCGTGCTGAACATGGTCGATGAAAAGATCCTCAAGCGTGGGCATAATCGACCTGTCCTAGGTGCAGTCTTTACATCTGACTCGTCGATTAGTTTGCGAGACTGTCATCAATTAAGATGCATATTTTTTGGCTGTTAAAAGCATAATTTCTGGGAGTTACTCTAACCGCAGGTGCTTCAACAATTGTGTATAGAGTGGAAGAGTAAAGGGAGTGAATTCACTTGAGATTTTGGGCTTGTATGTAAGCAAGGAGGGGCAACTATTCATTGTAGAGCCACCAAAAGCCTTTGGATAAATAGAGGGTCTTCCTCTTCGTGTTGCCCATTTGCTTTCATGCTGCATGTATTTCCTACGTGTTTTTGGGATTATGTTGTCCACTGTTGCGTCTTTCTCTCTCTCTCTCTCTCTCTCTCTAATATATACGCAGGGACAATGGAAGTGATTTTTTTTTGTGAAAAAATAAAAATGGTTACTAAAGGCATTTCTATTTCTAGTTTTGTTTTTTTTTTAAATAATTAAGAACAAAAACTGAAAATAATTATGAACATGTTACAAAAATGACACTTTTAATAATCAGGTCGAACTTATAGAGAGGATGCAAAAAGAGTTCCTAAGACTTAAAAAAAGTGTCGCAGTGATAAACTGATGGGCATTTAGGAGGATGTTTGTTTCAAATGGTGGTGGACTTGTTACTCATTAATGGAGGCTTTGTGGTCTAAAGACTTTTAGTGTTAGTTTTTTGATGTTTGAATAGATGGATATTCTTGGTTTGATTGATGAATAAGAGGAACAATTGATAATGGGTTTAATTGAAAAAGGAAATATGAGACACTAGTAGATAGATTGAATAGCAAAGGCTTATTGCTTATTGTAATTGTTTTTTCTTAGTACATATGGAAGCTAGGCTTCCTATTTATACACATCTAAAGTAGGTTTGAGTTTTTTAGATTCTTCTAGCATAATGTTAGATTACATTTTTCTAGATTCTTCTAGCATGGTTCTTGACTACATTTTTCTAGATTTTTCTATTCTATTTTCTAGATACTAGTCTCTATGCTATTCTAGATAATTCTAAAAATCTAATTACGTAAACAATTTTTATAACTTTCTATAAATGCATATCACCTATTTCAACACTCCTCCTTGATGTGCATTTCTATTACTCCAATCTTGCTTCGTAGCAACTTGAACTTATCTCTTGGTAGTGCCTTAGTGAAAATGTCCGCCAATTGTTCTTCAGTTTTGCAATACTTGGTCGAAATTTCTTTTCCCATAGCTTTGACCCTATCTTCTTGCTTTGAAGCTTCTTCGAAACTTCTGGGTTCCACGATCGCCAAATTACATGATTCAAAGATCTCGATTAAAGATCTAGTTCTTCTCGGTGTTGATTCTGGCAATGATTCAACTTGCTCCAACTGCTGTTGTTCTTGAGTTGGAGATCCTTGATCTCGGTCTATCTCCTCTTCTCTTTGTTGTATTGCAAATACATTAATTGTCTTTCCTTCGACTTCCTTAGTTTCCCAGTTGTATGATGCATTTTCATCAAACTCAACGTCTCGACTAATGAGTATCTTGTTAGTCTTTAAGCTATAGATAAGGTAGCCTTTTGATTGAGCACTGTAGCCGAGAAATATTCATTTTTCCATCTTTTCATCCAATTTGCTTCTCTTTTCTTTTGGAATATGAGCAAAGCAAATGCATCCGAAAACCTTTAAATGTTTTGCTGATGATTTTAGTTTACTCCAGGCTTCAATTGGCGTCTTGGCTGGTACAGCTTTCGTTGGACACCTGCTGAGAAGATATACTACTGTGTATATCACCTCTGCCCAGAATTTTTTCAGAAGGCCCTTCTCCATTAGCATAGTTCAAGCCATTTCCATGACTATTCTATTTTTCCTTTCGGATACTCCATTTTGTTCTGGAGCATATCCGATTGTAAGTTGATGCTCCACTCCTTCATCTTCGCAGAATTTGTTGAACTCTTTGGATGTGTATTCTTTTCTACGATCACTCAGAATAATCCTTATATAATAGACACTTTGTTTTTTGACTAAATTTTTGAATTTTTTAAAAATCTCGAAGACTTGTGATTTTTCACGAAGAAAATAAACCTAAGTCATTCGAGTGTAGTCATCAATGAAGATGATGAAGTACCTGTTTTGATCCAGTGATGGAGTTCGCATCGGTCCGCAGACATCGGTGTGGATTAGCTCTAGTGGCTCCTTTACTCTCCATGCTTTGTCTGTAGGAAAAGGTTGTCGATGCTGCTTGCCTTGTAGACATTCTTGATAGGTACCGTTGATCTCCTCAATCGTTGGTAAGTCGCGCATTAGGTTTTTCTGATAAAAATCTTCAGACCATAGAAATAGAAGTGACCAAATCTTTTGTGCGAAATCCACAAGCTGTCTACTTGCGCCTTCATTGCTGCATCGATGGCATATCTCCATTCTACTGGAAATGATATGTTTCCTCTCATCTTGATCTTTGTTATCTCCATAGTTTTATTTTTCTTATTATAGATTGTACATAAGTCTCCTTCAAAGCGAAGAGAATATCCTTTCTCCATCAATTGTTCTATGCTCAGTAGGTTTTGATTTACAGAAGGGACTAACAGTACATCAGTTATGTACCGTCACTACTAGAAATTTGATCATGTAAGTCACCTAATTAATGCCACTAAAGTCCTAAAAAATGTCGGGAATATTTTTCCAACACTTTTATCAGCATTTATAAATTTGCATACACAAACGATGTCGTAAATACTTAACAACATTTTTTAAAATGCCGGTATGTTTTTGCAGCACTATTTGTGATATATAATGGAAATGTCGTAAATAGTATTCGCGACATTTTTTACGGCATATAACTACTCTTGTTAAAAAAATTAATGGCATTATAAAAAAATTGATGAGATTATTATTTGTTGCATTTTTTTTAATATCAAAATTATTTATTTGTGGCATTTCTATAAATAATAGGAAAAAAATTTAAAATACTGGCATTTAGCAAAATAATTGAAAAACTTTTTAATGGCATCATAGAAGCATCGGTGCTTCTATAAATGTAAATTATTATTATATTTTTGAGGAACCTTTTTATTACAAGTTACACTATTAAACAGTTTTATATTGATACCAAACTTTTCATCTCTACCTTTCTAAATCAAAAGATTTAAAGACACCCTTAGCAGTTGCAAGAAAATCCACCAAAAAAAGAAAAAAAAATCCAACTACCATGGTAAATTTCATTAATCCATCAACAGTAAAACCATTTAATAATGGTAATCTCATTCGCCTTCAATATGCCAAGTCATAAGATAACATGTTACAATACAAATAATATTTTTCTCACTTCTAAACTTCTTCTGCAATCTTCCATATTTGTGGCTTCTGTATGCAAGATAGTTATGCCAAAACTGCTATAACTAACTTTTACCTCATGTGAAGATTCCATTTCTTAGTCACCTCATCTGCAATTAGAGGAATTACAATATTGGTCAGTATATTGCCATTTGGTGGGGGTTAAGCATACAATACACACTGCGCTAGAGTAAATATAAACCAATTGCATGATATCTACAATATCTCCATCAAGCTCAAGGATGAATAGTAGATTGATCGACATAAATAAAGAAACCAAAGAAAATTTCAAGAACAAAATTTAAAAATCAAAACTTTTAATAAGCAAAAACAAAGTAAAGAATGCTGAACATGGGTAAAATGATTAAAATTTTGGGGAAAATATATAAATCTAACACAAAATTGCATGGATAAAATATATGCCAAGGAAACAAGGGAGGCTTACACAGTACACACAAAAAAAAAAAAAAAAAAAACGATATGCATATCTAAATATACCAGTGCATAACTTAATAACTCAAAATAAAGAAAGTGTCGTGCTCAAGGGGAGGAGGGAACATATAGTCCACACCAAGTTTAGGGGCAATTGGTTCAAGAGAAGGCAGTGACCAGAGAAGAGGTGGTTATGGGTCCTTGCCAGAATGAGCTTCACATTGACCCTGTTGTGGTTTATTATCATCCTAAGTTAACTTAGCGGCTCTTTCCACTTTTAAGACTTTTCCAAGAAACCTCAACATACCAAAACCTTACCCACCATACTAATACATTTTAACCATTACTGCGAACCATTCATTCCCATATTGTAATTGAACCAAAACCAGATGGAAAATTCCAACGAACTAAAAGAAAAGAGAAATCTATACTTTCTAATTACCATAAGCAACCCAAACAATGCTAACTCCTCCCCCCTTAAACCTAAAATTAATATGAAACAAAATTACCCAAAAATAAATTAAATAAAAAGAAAATCAAATACCTTTTGCAAATGGAATCCCACCCATTGGGGAATTGGTACAAAGCCACGTTCTTTTGAATGTACTCTGTGAACTGAACCCTATTTCCCAATAATTTAAAACAAAATAACAATAACAAAATCAAATTCAGAAACTAGAGAGAACGAAAGCAAAATTATATAGAACATAAAAGAGAATCTTTAAAAGGTTTTGGGACCTGTTAGGGAACTCGCCGATGTATCAGCAGCCACTATCGCGAACCCGCACTCCATCCTTTTCCGATGCGTTGTTTTCTCCTATTTTTCCTTTCGCCGTTTTGAATAAGGACCGCAAGATTATCAGGCTTTTAGAACGTGTTGGGAAATAACAAAACGGTGCCCTGGCAGCAGATTGAAAGTTATAATATTTCTAAGGAAACGAAACGGTGCGGTTGGCACATTTGTAGATCAATTTTTTTTTTCTTTTTTTCTTTTTTCCCCACTTTCTACTTTATATCCTATATCCATAAATTAACAATTAATTTCATGTGAGAATAAAAAATAGAATAGACTTAAAATAAAATTCAAAGATATATTTTAAAAGAAAAAATATAAAAATAATAATAATATAATATGTATATATACACATAAATTATATGAACTGCAATATAAGATAAGATAAAATATATATTTATTTTATAAGAAATTTAATCCAGTTAAAGTTCTTTCATGATTTTTTTAAATCACATATATGATATACTTTTTCAGCATTTTAATAAAATATTGACAATTTTTCTCATCGACATAAAAAAGTGCTGGGAAAACACAAATTTTCTTTACATTTGATAGAAAGTGACGCAAAAAAAAATATTTTTAGTAGCACTTTCAACTAAATGCCACAAAAAGTTATTTTTCGTGAAACATTTTAAAATTGTCATAAAATGAATGTCAGGAAAACATTTTTAGTTGCATTTTTTGATAAATGCCATAAAAAATTATCATTCACGACGCATTTTAAAAATGTTCTAAAATAAATGCCACAAAAACACAAATTATCATTCGCGTTTACTTTTTTTCATCTCTTTAGCAATAATGCCTTTTCCTGCAGCTTCAATATATTCTTTATTTCTTATTTTTACTTTTATATGAGTTTTATTTAAGCTACAGAAAATATTTTCATCTTTTGTCATGTGGTTACTACAACCACTATCTAGATACCATGTATTTTTTTATCTTCGCCTTGACAGATGTAAAAAAGATGATTTTCTACATCCTTATCTTCAGTAAAATGAGCTTGATGAGTTTCTTTTGAGCGACACTCTCTTTCTACTTGCCCAAACTTTCTACAGACTCTACACTATAGTTTTCCTTTAAACCAAAAGTCTTTTTCGAAATGACTTTTTCTTTTGCAAATTCCACAATAAGGATATTTGCTATGTTTATTTCTAGAATTTTCTTGAAAATTCTTCAATCCATTTTTAGATTTTTGAGACTGCATTTTTATTTTAGACTAAAAGGCATTCTCTATAGAATCTTTAACTCGCCTGCTCAGTCTTTTTTCATATGTTTCTAGAGAGCCCATTAGTTATGTTGCTGTTAATTTTTCTATATCTTTAGATTCTTCAATAGCAGTAATAATCGCATCATATTTCTTATTGCAGCTTATTAAAATTTTTTCAACCACCTTCTTTTTGGAGCTATTTTCTCCATAGGTTCTCATTTGATTTACTACTTCCTTTATCCTTGAGTAGTAATCTTTAGCAGTCTCATTGTCCTTCATTTTTAAATTTTCAAAATCTCTTCTTAGAGTACGTAGTTTAATGGTACGTACCTTTACATTCCCTTGAAACTCCTCATGTAGTGTATCTCATGCTCTTTAGCACTGGTAGCTCCCATAATTCTTGGAAAAATTTCGTCTGCCATAGCTTGTTGCAGGACGAACAATGCTTAAGAATCTTTTTGTTGATTATCTTCAATCTCCTTCTTTTGAGTATTGTTTCGAGTGGTAATGTCAGTAGGGATAGTGTAGCCCTCACTAACAATACCCCATAATTTTTGGGATTTAAAATACGTGGTCATTTTGATAAACCAAAAATCATAGTTTTTTCCTTGGAAAACTGGAACTGAGATTGTTGAGCGGAAATTGTCGACCATGATAATGAAAATAACTAC
The DNA here is from genome assembly GCA_003254975.1 of Ochetophila trinervis. Classification (NCBI taxonomy): domain Eukaryota; kingdom Viridiplantae; phylum Streptophyta; class Magnoliopsida; order Rosales; family Rhamnaceae; genus Ochetophila; species Ochetophila trinervis. The sequence goes on from QANX01003824.1 coordinate 100,821, forward strand.
GCCCAATTGATGAAAGAACGTAGGCTCTGATACCACTGTTAGTGTTTTGATGGTTGAATAGATAGATATTCTTGGTTAGATTGATGAATAGGAGGAACAATTGATAATGAGTTTAATTGAAAAATGAAATATGGGACACTAGTAAATAGATTGAATAACAAAGGCTTATTGCTTTTTGTAATTGTTTTTTCTTAGTACATATGGAAGCTAGGCTTCCTATTTATACACATCTAAAGTAGGTTTGAGTTTTCTAGATTCTTCTAGCATGGTTCTTGACTACAAATTTCTAGATTTTTCTATTTTATTTTCTAGATACTAGTCTCTATGATATTCTAGATAATTCTAGAAATCTAATTACTTAAACAATTTCTATAACTTTCTAGAAATGCATATCACCTATTTCAACATTTAGGAAACGGTTATTTTCTTTTTCTTTTTTTTGGGTGAATTCAAGCTACTTCCTCTCTAAAGAAAGGAAGGAAAAAAAAAAAACTCCTTAGGCGTTTCTTGATGTGGAGAGTTGTCCTATGGCTTTTAAAGAATTCAACCCAAAATATAAGTAAATTTAAACAATAAAATAGAAGCTCTTTTTTGGGCTGTAAAACTAAAATACAAGCTCCTTATTATAGTAAAGGAACTAAATTTGAGTTCAATTTTATATTTGATACATATAATAAATGTTTTATTATAAATTTAAACATATATACTAATAATAATATTTATAATACATATTACTTTATTTATACTTTTGTATAAGAATATAAAAATAAATGTACTGTATCAATAATTTAGTAATCTAAAAAAGTATTGAAATTAAATATTTAAATTTTTTAAGCTTTCAATGTATAACGAGCTGAGCTGATGTAACTCGAGTTTGATCATATATGAATAGGCAAGTTAATCTTGAGAAGAGATTTTCAAATTTTGCCAGCTTAATCATTTTTAAAATTATGGTTCGTATAAAACCCTACCTAGCTGAAGAGAAAAAAAAATAAAAATAAGAAGGTTGTGGTCATAAAAATAAAGAGAAGAGAAGAATAAATTATCCAAAATTTTCTCATGTACACCTAGAAGTAGCACTGACTTAGTATTCTCTCCTCCGATTTCAAGCCATATTAACTTGGAGTGGGCTCAGTTAGTTTTGGTCGATTTTGCGCAGAATAAAAAATGTCAGTTTTTGCTTGGGTAACAATCGAAACCGACCGAGCATCATATATAACTGGTGAAAACTGCACCAATAATGATCGGTCAGTTTCGATTGTCATTGGTCGATTTAGATCTCAATAGGGAGATAATGAAAAAACACAGCCATAAATAAATTCATAAAGCCTCAAATATCATATTCACATATTTACAAAGCCCCAATTAGAAAAACAAAGAAAAAAAAACCAAAAAAATCTTCAGATGCAGTTGGTAATGAGGAAGTGAAGTGAGAGATGAGAGCAATAGAGGCCAAGGGAGATGAGATGCTGGGATAAGAAGCCGAAAAAGTAGAGATGGGAGACAGAGAGAGATGACAGGTTTGGTTGAAACTAAGAAGGAGATAAAGGAAAAGTCGAGAGAAAAATGGAGGAGGCAAAGGAAGAGAAGTGGCGGCTTGGAGGGAGAAATAATCAGGATTTTTTTACATTTTGAGAGATATGTGGTAATTTGGCTAAACCAAAAAAATCAATGGCTATAATTAACTCTTGGTAGTGACAGGGCACGCTTTTAAAAGGGGAGGATTCAATTTGGTTTTCGATGCAGTTAGGTGAAATTTTTTACCCATAACTGCAAACCATATTGGTCGGTCTTTTTTCAAAATAAATTGAACCGAACTGGCATTGACAGAAACTTAGAACCGAAGCTGAATCGCCCAATTCGATTAGGTCGGTTTCTTCAAGCAGCCGATTTTTATCCAATCCTAATATTTACTAGACTCTACGTGACTTTGGGAGCTTTCAAGTGTCTTAAAATCATAGACAAAGCAACAACTAAGCCATGTGTTTTCCAAAAGTATTAGAAATTTCAAAAAAAAAAATTATATGCCTATATGAATGATGTAGTGTAATAAATTATTTCATCATTGATCACGTAACAATATTTATGTAGAATCTATATGTTTATTTTATCGTTGTGTGACATATATGCGTTTAATTATAGTTTGTTGAGTTTATGTTGTATGTACATAATGATACATATGACATAGCATAATCATAACATATAATATATAGAGTTAAATACACTTTAGGATTTTTTCTTATTCAATTTGTTTAAATTGGAGTCTTTATAATTAATTTAAATACTTTAATACCTTTAATTTTTTTTAAATTTACAATCTGATCCAATTGGATTAGTTTTAATAGATTCTATCAAAATTGAATCACATGCGGCACACGCAAGTCTTTAAATCTAATTTATTAATTTTTATCAATATATTAAATTTGAAAAAAAAATTAATATTTTGTGATTTGATTACAAACAATGACTTAGTAGTTGAAAATTCAAACTACTAATTTTTCCAAATATATAACTTGCTAACCAAACTGATAGTCTAACTTTTAAAGGGTTATATGCGATGTAAATGATTTCAATTTGACAAATTTGTTATATTTAACCCAATTGAATGAGATTGTAACTTTTAAAAAAATTGAACATATTGAAATATTTTTACCACCTAACAATAATTTTTTCCATTTTAATATTGTTTTTCTAGAATAATAATTTATTTTGATTTAATTATTATTAAATATTATTATTATTATTATCACTTGTTAAAATTTTAAAGAAAAGACTTTATAAAGGCAAGAACCACCAGAATTTTTCCAGTATGCAGTGGCATAAATGGTAATTTGAAGGGATATATTTTCGGAAAGATTATGACACGCGGCGTTGGTATTGGATCCATTCGTTATAAACGGACTCGGTATAGGCCGAAATCGGATGCTAAATCCATAAACCGAATTTCCATTTACATCCAAGTAGTTATATGCCAGATCTAATTCAGCCATATATCATTTCTGCGACAAGAAAACCCAACTTCTAAAGTTCTCATGTAGTACTCTAAAAATAAAAAGGGAAAGAGAGAAGAAACATTTTTGTAGTACTCTAAAAATAAAGTGCCATATGGTATTTTTATCTTCACCCGGCTTGCAATAGTGCACTTTTATAAATATAAAAATAAATTTCTATATCAGGATAACTCAATCACATAAATTATTATTTTTTCAGTTAATGATTTAAGTTTGGACTTTTATCTCCAATATAAAAATAAACTAATTTTAAGGTGTGTATAAGTTACGTGTTCGTTTTTTTTTTTTTTGTTTAATTTTTGTTTTTTGTTATTTTAATAGGAAAAAAAAACTGTGATTTTTTATTATTTTTATTTTTGAAAAATAAAAACTTATTTGGTACCTTTTGTTTTAAAAAAAATTTCTATTCCACTAAAATTTATATTCAAAATGTCAAATACACATCTTAATTATAGAGCTAAATTTTAAATATATCTCAGACCATAAATAAAAGATAAAAATTTTAAAAAATAAAACCTAGAATAATTCTAAATATACGCTAAACACATAAAATAAAGCAAGCAAACTACTGGGATAAATGTACTTTAATACTCTGTAGTTTGCTAAACTTGCACATTAGACTACAGAGATAAATGCACTTTAATACTCTGTAGTTTGCTAAACTTGCACATTAGACCTTCAAGTTTCAAATGTATCACATTAAACCTTAAATTTAAATTTTATGCCACATTAGGCCTTCAAGATTCAAGTGTATCACATTAAGTTTTTAATTTACATTTTATGTTACATTAGGCCTTCAAATTTCAAGTGTATCACATTAATCTTTCAATTTATATTTTATGTCACAATAAACAATTAATGTACTTTAAAAACTCCCAGAATTTTTATTTATTTTAATTAAAAAGCACTACAATTAATTTAAACATTTAATATTTTCTACTTTGTAAAAAATTACAATTTAGTCAAATTAATATATGTTTATATATTTTTAAATTTTTTAAAAATAAAATAAAACTAGAAAAAATATAAAAAATAGTAATAATTATGTTTTCTGCAAAAGTTATCTGCTGACATCACGTTGATGTCTTCAACCTTTAATCAGGTCGTGGATCGATCCGGTTGGTTGGTAACTGAATAGTTAAACTGCCGGAATTTTCATTTGTTGGCCTTCGTTTTTGACTGGTAAGCTGCGTTCTCTTCGTCTGAGTTTAGGCAAAAAATACTTGATGTCAATTTGGTCTAATTTTAATCATAATTCGACACCCAACACCAAAAATATACATGGCCAAAAACTCAAAGTCGTCCATAAATTGTGTGTTTACAGATAAATTAACACATAAATATATTTTATTTTATTTTATTTTATTTTTCCAATAACACCTAGAATGGTGATTTTGATTTTTCGGGCAAAATTGTGAGAGAGGTTAACAAAAATGTAGTTAAAGTCTCAGATGATTAAAAAAAAAAACGTAAACTGAAAACGAAAAACGCAAATTCAACATTTTCAATTTTTGTTAAAAATTCAAAAAATGGTTTTGAAAAAAAAAATTTAAAACCTAAAATGGAAAACTAAAACCCACTGGATTATCAAACAAGCTCAGAAAATCATTTTTTACGAAGCTGAACTAAAACACTAACCCACCTACACGTCCCTAATCTTCCTGGTGAAATATGATTTTGTTGCTTGATCTATTACTGTGAAAGCTCTGGTGTTTGATATATTCATAACTGGTTCCTTCTACGAAGGTAAGTACATAAATTCTGAGGGAAAAAGTCATAAAATATCAACTTCCCTTTATATATAGAAAAAATGAATAAAAATCTTCAAAGTTTAAAAATCTAACTTAGCTCTGTAAAATCATTACTTGGCATCTTTGCAATTAACTAATGCATGGTTAAAAAATATTACATGGATTAATGGATTGATGATAAAAAAATAATTAGAAAAAATGAAACAAATTTAAGATAATTATAAATAGATGAATTGTTAGGATTTTTTAGCATTTAACAATATTGTCAATGTTGAAATTAAATAAATATATTAAAAGATAATATACATAAATGCAGCGAATAAATTATTATCTCATTCAAATTTCATATTATTCAATAACACGTATCAACATACCGTTCACCATAGTCTGTCATTGATTCCCAATTGATATAGAGCTTACAAAACAATAAACATATTATAGAGACCATTATGAAACAAACCCTTTGCTCTTTCTCATTAGGTTAAAAATAATATGTATGTTTAAAACAATGGCATTCATCTCATATTTATAATCCACACAAAATAATAATAATAAAATACTAATAATAATATATAAAAATAGAGATGA